>DVZL01002798.1:0-14889 GCA_018236625.1 Lasaia peninsularis
ATCAATAAAACTAGCAACCTGCCGCGACTTCTGACGGGTGTATCATACATGTTATATATAGTATCTGGATGACCGAGCTTCGCTCGGTGTTTTTTTAGTACAGCAGGTTTCTTTGGAATTTTTGGAGTTTTTTTTACAAAAAGAAAGAAATTTTTGTGAGAAAGGGTTTCTCAAAAAAAAAAAAAAAAGAAATAATCCGACTGAGATTTGAACCGGAGTTTCTTACGTTTTCCCAACTAAGCTATTCTAACTTTGTAAGATTTGGCGAAATTTAGCTTCGTAATGTAATGATACAATGGTTTATATTCAATAAAAAAGACGATTAATAAGTAAAACCTGAAAATAAAACCTAGCGAGATCGAATTATCGCACTCGAAACCCCCTAAATACAAAATTTCAAGAAAATTCTTTGAGCCGTTTCCGAAATCGCTGATATATACAAGAATTGCTCGTTTAAAGATGTTAGATAGATTATGTACACCTACCTCTTAAATCATATATAGGAAAGACGGGTTTGTTACACTTACAAGCGAGATCTACTGGATCAATTTTCATGGTTTTTGATTCGTTGGATTTGTCTCCGCCCCGAATAGCAGAATACATCTTATAAGCAATGAAAACTCGATGAATAAATAATTATGAAAAATTGATTATTTTTAATAAATTATTTGTACTAATCATTTATTGAAAATTTGTCAGACGTTTGTTGTCCATCCTATTAAACACTGTAAATCAACATTTATGCATTGTCTGTATTTTTTAAATGAATTAAAAATGTTGAAAAGTGCATTAAGCAAATGCTTAGAAGTTCCTTAAATATTTATGCGTCCGTACAGAAATAATGACAATTGCTTAACATTTAAGCGTGCGTTCAATTTATATTATAATTTATTTTGTGTAAATTAAAGTGTCTATTTCCGAAAACAATTTCCAAGATTTTTTCTATAGGGTAACGAATAATTACTTTTGTATTGTTTTTCTCTTTCTGTGTGTATTATTCATCATAATAAAATACTTTTATATCCTACCTATCTATGAATATTAATATTTATTTTGTATCATTGTATTATGTTCATCAAAGCTTAAATTAGTTTAGTTGAAAGGAAACACGACATGCATCGACTGTTAGGCGGTACTAAGTTCGCCGGGTCAGCTAGTATTATATATTAGAAAAAGCACATCAAAATCCGTTGGGTAGTCTTAAAGATCTAAGCATTACTATTTTATCTGATCTCTCATCCATAATTATAGATAATAGTGCGTTCGCATTAAAAATTCAGTGTTTCACAAGGGAAAAGATGCATAATTAAGATCATTATTATTTTCAGGAAACTTATACACACAAGATAAACAGACAGACAGACAGATTAGACATTGAAGATGGATTTGGATGGGCCAAAGAGTAACGACAAATCACAGCATTCTTAAAACAACGAACGTACTATAGTCATAATTTAAAAGAGCAATCAAATTTAAATAACATTAGCCCTGAAATATATATCACGAAAACAAAGCATATCAGAGAATATTATCATGATGTTAGGGATTACGTTGTTATTATTTTCTTCTCCTCTAACTTTTTCTTGGGCAAGTTCATAGTTTAAAAAGTCCTAAACTTAATAAAGTTCAATAAAATTACATTGTCAATTTTGTTTCAGAACCACAACCACAACCTACAGAATATGCTGAGCTTGCAAGTACGCCAGTGTCTGAGCGTTCTGCAGCCGACACGGAAGCGGCTCATGAGTTACTCTCTCTTGCACATAGCCTTCCGCCGCTACCACCAGCTGCCGTCGTCACTGTTCTTCATACACCCGAACCTCCAATAGTTCCTGTATACACTTACACAATACAACCAACCAACATCTACATTATCACAGAGGAACCCCCTGAACCCATCTACCACACGGTGCAAGCTGTTGCTCCTATACCGCAATTCGAATACACTGTTGAACCTCAAGTAAGCTACGTCGCTTACCAAGCTATTCCAGAGCCTGTACTTGAACCGATAGAAATACCAATACATTATGAACCTCTGTCTCCGCCCAAAAAGTGTTTACAGCCCTCTCCACCACTCCTTCCACCGGCTAAAGTTACAGAAGAGAAAATAATATGCACGAGAGAAAAGCCAGTCAAATATGATTGTAATGAATGTGGTAAGCGCTATGCAACTTCTTCCAATTTATCTCGACACAAACAAACACACCGCAGTCTAGACTCCGTGGCTGCTAAACGTTGTGAAGACTGTGGCAAAGCGTACGTTTCGATGCCAGCGCTTGCTATGCATGTCCTAACTCATAGAATGGGTCATGTTTGTGGTGTCTGTGGGAAGCAATTTTCACGACCATGGTTGCTGCGGGGACATTTGCGGTCTCACACTGGAGAGAGGCCATACGACTGTCCACACACTGGGTGTGGAAAGGCGTTTGCAGATCGTTCTAATCTCCGAGCTCATTTGCAAACTCATTCATCTGACAAGAAGTTTGAGTGCGCACGCTGTCACAAGTCTTTCGCACTTAAGAGTTATTTAACCAAACATCAAGAGACGACATGCTTACGGCCAGACAACGAGTGAACGTTCCCATCGATAAATCCATTGCAACGAATGATTTCTCTATGAACTTCTTTACACCTTTTATTGGAAAATAAATATAGCATAGCTAATCGTCAATCCGGCGGAGTTTAAAAATAAGCAATAATAATGTACCTAATCGTTATGGCTCTTTCCATAACAGTAATTAATAATGGAAGGTATTTTTTCAATTATTAAATTTAGTCGGGCTTCAGCGGATTTACCTTGTCAATTTATGGCAGGAGCCTAAAGTTTTGCAATGTAATATATAAATTATAGTGATTTATTTGTATGGTAAGGTATTCGCACGGACGTGTTTAAAGAATTAGATAGTAGTTTCGGTGATACGTAGAGACTTAATGAAACCGTCGAGCTGTGGTACAAAGAGAGCAATAAAGTAAAGAGAGTAGACGACGTTGTTAGGTGTAACGTAGTGAGGAGCGTGCTGCCTCTCGGGCGGCGCCGCGGAAGGACCAAACTGAATCCCGGCGTGCCTGGCAAACGCATCTTGCTCGATTGTTTTCCCTAGAAGTACGGTCTGCTCGAGTAACGATATATTCTTAATTAATAGATACAGTAGAAGTCACGGGCTAACAAATTGTCATTGCAATAATATTAAAATTAGCTGTAGAATGCAATTGATATTTGTACGTTTTGTTGGATCACTTCATTGGTCTAGAAGTAGGGTTCCAGAAGTAGACGTATGAGGTCTCTAGCTTAAACTTATGTTCAGCGGATTTATCGACAAAATGCGGACTTAAATCATTGGGTATTCAAGGAGTACTAGTTTCAACGGTGCCTAAGTTTAATGAAATAATTAAAGTAGCAATTTATATATTTTGATATTAATCTTTGGAATTTTTTATTTATAAAATTGTAATTTATTTATTAGAATAAAAATGCAACGTTACCACTCATTTAGGTAATTTTAAATTTGTAACTTTCACTCACTTTATTTTTAAATATTTAAAGTGAAAATATGGTGTAAAATACACACAAAAATATTATAGTATATCAATAAAACGTCAATTCTACTTCATCTCAATGCTAAATAAATGAAAAACTCCCAACAAACTACAATTAAATTCATTCGTTCATTCATGAACTGAAATTCCACACTTGAATCTGTCAATTGAACTCCGAGATTGTATTGGTTTCACGGCTGCTAGCTATTGGAAAATTGCAGTATAAATCAATTCTTCGTTTTATTTTCGTTCTCAGTAACATCCTTAATGCAAGTAGCTTACAGGAAATATTTCTTTGTACGACTTACCTACAATAAAGCTTCTTATTACCTTCCTTACTTCGAAATAATGATATCGTTAATTGAATACAAAAATTGTTAAATCAGGCTTTCAGATTCACATATTCATAGAAGACAAAATTTCTTTTGATGTCACTTATCAAAGAAATGATTTATGAATAGTATTTTTGTACAAATAAATATCCGATATTGAATTATTCATATTTATGACGATTTTTTTGACAAGAAACTTTAGGTTAGTGACTAGTGTAAGCCGGTAATTTTAGTATCGTTATACACTACAACTTTGTTTAAGCTATTCTTTAGTTTTAGAATAATTGTGCATACTTAAGTAAACTTATAATTTAAGATTTAAAGTAAGCACCGAGTGATATTATTGATCATTTTTGTCGTAGAAGGGGGTGTCCACATCAAGTAGATGATAAGTATGAGGTTGCTTATTACCTAATTTAGTAACTAGGTACCACATACTTTTATTGAACAACTTCACAATTAATATATAGTTAGTTCTTACTTAGTAATTTATTATAATAGACATCAAATATTTATGTAAGTTTAAGTTGTCTAATCTTATATTTTTATAAGCATAAAACCACCAAACTCCAATCCAAAACGACTAAATTTTTATTTCTTTACATTAATTTTATTTTTACATTTTTTTAATTTTTATTTCATTGCAATCAAATTATAGTATTTTTTAACTCTACATAGATCTAATTTGAAACAAAATACAGTTTACTGTAAATATTTAATTCTCAACAATCAATTTTAAAATTAAATGAACCTTTGATACACTAAAGGCCTCTTTCACCGCGTCTGAGTAAAGTAACAAGTAAGCTAGTCGTTCAGTAAACTCATGAGTAAATACAGAAAGCAATTTCACAAAGTCCGACTAACGTAAAATGGAACTAATTTATTTGATAGTTTTATCTAACTAATCAATGAGTAGTTCATTGATATTTTACGCAGAGTTGGTGAAACAGGCCCATAAAGAAATATTTTTGAGCATAATATGAGAGTGTTTTTTAAGGTATACGTACTTGCGATTTTCTTTTTTTATTACAAATCACACGACAAATTGCAGAAGATTCGGACTGTTCGGTTTTAAAGACTTGTTATTGATATTTTTTTATGACATAAGACAGCGACCAAGCACAAGGGTCTCCTGATGCTTAGAGACAACGCGGCCTATGGACACCACAGATGCTGTCGTTGCGTTACTGTCTGTATCTCTACCACCAGATTGATAATTCTTTAGAAATTGTTAGCTAAGACTTCTTTACTGCGATCAAAGCATTGCTATTTCTAATGACCTCATTCATTTATATAAAATAAACATTATTACGTGAAGAGAACAAAAATAAAAATGTAGTTATCTTACCTGCATAGGCACTGGTGGTTAAAAAATGTTATTACATAATTAGATTTCTAATTTGCCTCTTCAACTTTAATATTTTTTTATAATTTAACAACATTATAAACATGACAAATTGTATTTGAATACTTACATTCGTAATTACTTAATAAAAGAAATAGTTTTCTAATTTGTCATGTTTTGTACGACAACATCAGTACTAAAATAACTATTATTCAGTCCATATATTGACCGTAACGAATAATTCTTAAAAAATTGGTATATTTTAAGTAAATATTACGCGAAATCTTTTGAAAGGTTAATTTACGTTTTTTTAGATAAGATTTTCTTTTTGACTTAGTAGTTTTGTTTCTATAGAATAGTAAGAGTAGTTATAAGTAAGTAGATATACTTAAATAACGGCTATTATTAAGTAAGATTAAATTCTAAGCTTTTGTAGCATTTCCTTCATTTAGCGTAAAGCTATTCTAGTGTATTTAATTGTAAGACATTTTTTTCTTTTCCGTTTAATAGTGTAAAAAGTGTGCATTTTCGTAAAGCAAGTCAATTTAATTAATTTCGTCAATTTATCAATGTAGAATATTTGTGTAGTTTAAGTATTAAAAGCAAAGATTTATTTTATTTTTAAGGTATTAATATTGTTATAAAATTGTCAATTTTTGGTGCAGCTCAAGGATTCTATGCAACGTTAAAATTTCTCCTTAAGGAGAGTAAACTAAATGTAACATTAAAAAAATAAGACTGATATTATCTGGTGGGTTTGATGTTAAATGATGAAATTTAGAGTTGGAGTCAATTTAGAGTTGGAGTCAATTTAGAGTTGGAGTCCATTAACTCAGTTCATCGAGTCAAGTCTTCCAAACTTGTCGTTAGATTACGGTGCGGTTTATCTTGTTCTTTGTAATCTCAACAACTTCAATGTTGACTATCCCTTGATTCCATATTTCCTACTTTTTACTAAACTCCCGTATGAAAAATTCTCTTTAAATATATTTCACTAAAGTTTCTTTTCATTTTCAAACTACTTTCATGAAAATATTCTGTAATTTGAAATTAACGACTGGAGAGGATACATCAAGTAGTCGCATGGGAATAACACGTTTTATGTAATGTCTTGAATATCTTTTAAAGTAACTTTAATGGTTATTCTAATAGCGCATTATATAATCATTATGTTTTTTTTCTATTTACCTAATTTTAATAATTCTCGAAACAAGTACATAAATGCGGCAAATTGCATAACAAAGTATCGAGGATAAACTTTGACAATTCGAAATACGTTCACAGGTAAAAAAGACACAATCTGCATAATCTTGATACATATTTTTTTAGAATTTTGTGGCTTTTTGTCTTATTAAAAAAATTATGAATCAAAATAAAAAAATTATGTATAATATGAAATTTTGCAGTGAGCACAAGTACTGTAGCGTTGTAGTGCGGTATAGCACAGTTAAATAGGTATAGATAAGCTATAACTATGATACCTATCTCTCAAGAAGTTGGAAAAAATAACATTAGAAAATAAATGTTTTCAAAAATTATTATAAGACTAAACTAAAGCAATACTTTCCGTACAATATTTTAGGTGTTATAAAAGTGTTTATACTAACATATATAGAGAATACGTACGTTTAAAAAATTATGTGACTAATTATCCAATATACGCATATATTTAAATATTAAATTAGCTAATTCAATATAAAAGAAACAAATAAAAATAATTATGTAACATAATACACTTTTAATAACAATATTTCTTTTTTGTACTTCCAGAACATAAAACTTCTAATTATTTCTAAACCTAAATATTTATTCAAATTCCTTGCTAATTTATTTATTGATACATAATAACACAGATTTAAAAAATACACGAATTGATCCAAAGCCGAAGTAAAGAAATAATTCGCTCGTGATATTGTTATTAATCATTACAAAAATGTACGGTATATACAAAAAAATACATAATATATAAGCATCAAACAAATTAAAAAAAACACCAAGTTCAACAAAGTTGACATAAAGAAGTACAATAAAATGTTATATCGTAAAGATATAAAAAAGCCTGACTAAGTTCTACCTTAAGTTTTTTTTAATTTAGATGATTTTTGAGCAAAAATATTGTACGTTTTTAAAATTTTATAAACCTCGAAATAATGTTACATAGATACTTAGTCACGTTTCGAAAGATACAAAATAAAATTTTTGAAATACTTTTTTTACATACCTAGTTAATTTACAAAGAATCCGATTAAAACGATGTAGTTTTTCATACATACGAAAACAATTATGCTTAAAACTTGCTTTACGTAACAATTGATTAAAAATGGCCGATAGAGATTTAATTCTTATTACAAAAATGCAATATTTTAAAAATAATTATTTAATTGTCATTGTATCAAATATACCTATTTTTTCATTAAAATGCCATTTTTTTATTTGCAGCCTACTATAAAATGTTACATATTATCCATATTAATTATTACGAGTACCTAGTTATTCAAGAAAGGGAAAAGTATAGATGCCTATTGCTTTTAAATAAACAATCTATAGATAAGCAATAGTTTTCATACCCAATTCATATCCACAATATCAGTATTTTGAAAATACTACTAATATTATAAAATGTTTTGGTATGCATTCGTAAAATATAAAAAAAACAGATTAAATTAATAAAGATAAATTTTAGGAAAACTAAGCCGATTTTATATATATATATATATATATATACATACATACATATATTGACAACTGACATAACTTTGCAACGTAGTTAATAAACCATCAGTTACTTGTAATACGTTAATATGTAACGCTTCTTCGAGGTCAATGACAAACGTATTAAATAATATTTTGTATACTTTTATTTTAGATTCATGTTTAGTTTCATTACATACGAGTATAGTCAGAAATTTGCAGAAAAACTTCTTACGAATGCGAATCAATAACTTTATAATTTAAAAATTCTGAGATTTTTTTTCTTTGGAAATTGGTGAATAATTTAAAATGTTTTCAGTGCTAAATTAGTAAAAAAGGAACAGTTTATTCAATATTATGAGTAAATCTTAGAAAACTAAACAGTAGAAAAATATTATTTAAGGCTTGAACATAGAATTGACTCTAATCATAAGAAGGTGGTAATTTGGAACATTACGTTTTTCGACATCTTTTTGCAGATAAGCTTTTGACAACTATGTGTCATACAACATATAACATTAGGTGTCAAACATAGTTTTTAAGTTTAAGTTAGGTTTAAGTATGCATGGAGCTAAAACTGATTCCCATGTTTTATTGACATTTTTTTAACATTGCAATGTATTTTTAAGTTGGATAGTAAATATTTTGAGGAATTTGAATTATTTGGAGACTTAACAGTGAAACGCTTAATTTGGTCGTAAGTTAGTTAAAAATAACGTCTCTTAATTTGGTCACAAGGATTTTAAAATTATTTTCATAAGCTTAAATATTTTTTTAAAAAACTTTGATTCGCGTTAAAAAAGTATAAAGCAAAAATAAAAAAAAAACTAACTGTTAATAGTTGTTAATGAATAAGTGGTGTTATAATTGGTCTATGACAAGAAGTCGAACTAAATCGCAATATTTGTTTATATAAGAACGCCAGAAATTTACTTATTGAGTTATGTGAAAGCAAAAATGTATTAAATCTAATATTCTATTACATTTGTGTGTGAATAAATTATTAACCGTACTTAATTAATTTTGAGAATTCATTAATTTTTTGTTCCACTTATTTATTACCAATTACTCTCATATAAAACGGATATATGACCTTGCGTTTCGCTGTCATTTAAAAATTTTATACTTTATGTACTTATTATTTCTGCATGTATTTTGTAAATTATCTTCAGGTGGTGGTCGTGGTTGATATTAAAAAAACATATCATATCTAAATAAAGCATTTGCTAACTGTTATTTTGGAAACCGAAGAAGGAAATCCAATTATATATTAAGATTTATTATATACATAAAAATAGCAAAAACAAGGAAAACGCAATAATAATTATAAGCCAGTAATAAATTTCTTTACATGATTATAGTAATAACTTTATATATTATTATATATTTAAGGCCTAAATCGTAATTATTACTTAGCTTACAGAATAACATTTTTCAATAATAATAAGTAAGATATGGTTTTAGACACTCAATGACAAGGAATAATAAAAAAAATGTTATTTTAATCAAAAACAAAAGTCAAATATAAAAAAAAATACAACGAAATTTACGAATTCATATGACTTACACTCTAAGTTATGTAACCAAAAAGCAATATTTGTAACACTACGCCAATTACTTAAAACTATTTGAGATACAACGATTTTGTACTGGGAATTTTTAAATGAAAATTATAATATTTATTACGGAAATCTACAAAAGATATAAATATTGTCGTCGATAAATAAACAAAGTTAAATATTTATAACAACAATCGCATTCTAACTGAAAAAAAAAATGTATAAAACACAATATTTCTTACATTCTCATAAGTATATTGAATCCATATCCTAAGATAATATTCATTTTTCAATAAAATTATCCTTAGTGTTTGTAGAAATCTATAACATGTACCTAGTCCTAGATGTAACGTAACTATTTACAATCAATCATCAACATTCAATGGTGCCAATTCTGACTTAAGTGTTTGCTATCTTTTCCCAATTAAATGAAAACAAAAAAGACAGAACATTTTAGTCGGGTCAAATTAGTCGAGACATAATAAATCGTAAGGCTTAAATCGATATTCCGAGGAATCTAGATGTTATATCTAGACTCTTAGTCTAAATGTCGCGTACTAACCAAACTGTCAGCACTAAAGTGGTTTTTTCTCTTTTCAACTTTGAAAGAAGATAGCGATAACTTAAAATAGGTTGAATTGTAACAGCAGAATTGCCACCAATACCCATTAATACTAGAAAATAAACTATAATGAAAGTATATATCTATTTGACATTATATGGAAAATTATTTCCATACACATGCAATTCAATAGTTATGAAACATAACGAATAATAAAAAAACACATATTTATAAACGAGGTGGCCATTATAATGTTTCGACAAAATTGAACGAAATGAATATATTTATTGCTAAAAAAAGGTACAAAGTGATATTTGGCATTAATAAAACTAAGAATTTGAGTAGTGCAAAAAGTTAAAATTTATTTACAATATTTATTAGAAATAGGAGATAAAATATTAACTGTCACTAATATAGCTCCTTCGCTTTCAAAAAACGACAACTATGATAAGTTCATGTTAAAAAAGTGACGAACGAGGGACGTCTCCAACAAATAAAAGTGAATTTGAAATTCTGCGATATGATTGGTCAAGGACGTGGTTAGGTTAATGACGTCACTTTTTTAACACGAACAAATTATAGTACTCATAACATATTGCGTACACATAAAATATTAATTTCACTAAATAATAATTGTAATTTACGATTCCTATTTTGTAATCGTAAATTGAGTGAACAGTAAGTCCATGATGATGAAACACTTTTATCTAAGCAATATTATCAAAGTCAAGCTTCATGTTTGGAGCCTCGTCTATTGAAATAAAAGAGTACTTTTCTTTATAATTATTTTAAGTTAACTAAACATTTTTAAACACTTCAAATCCATGAATAAATATCGTCGCGGATAGGTAGGTACCGTACATACTTACGTACTCTCTATTACCGACGATATTAGGTCCCATAATGTGACACATGGCAAGTCCATTGCCATTTCGGACTCAATTCCAATATTAAGTAACGTTATATTTCTCAAATAAAACTCATAAGAACAAGTTGCCCTGCCCAGGAATCGGACCTGGGACGCTCGACGACATTTTTTAACACTTGACTTGCAAACAGAGATGTATCTTCTAAGTTTGCTTTTTAATTAGACACATGTTTTTTTGTATCTGAAATTGAACTTGATCTCACCTTTTTATATACTAACATTATCAATGGGCTGGTGGTAAAAGTTCTAAATATACTCCTGTGTTTGCTACCTACATGTTAAAATGTGAAAGTTGTTCAAAAATTTCAACTGTTTCTCTGCTATTATTGAAATTAATATTTTATGTGTACTTGCAAGGGGTTGGCCACCTTCTTTATATTTCAGGATTCATTAAATGAAACTTCACTTAATATTTAAATTTCGGAAACATTCGCCATATTTCTTTTCATTCATTGAACTCTTGTTTCATGAGCGTCATTTATCAAAGAAACGATAAACAAATAAATTAAAATAATGTATTAATTTTGTGATAATATAGTTGTAAAGTTTTCTAGCACTAAACGTAGATGGAAGTAGAATAAGATGATGAGGTGGTCCATAGAGCGCAGATTGGTTTTAACATTGTAAGTTCGCCATATTTTTATCGCGAAGCTTAATTAGCTTTGAAAGCTTTAGACCTGCGCCGAAAAACGTTAAGGCCGCCTCTATACAAGTATTTGTACAATGTAACAGCAATAAGTACTGCATAATTATACGATCGATTGTAATTTAGAAAAACATTATTTGTTAAAATAAAACTGTAGTAAGCTGAGTGTTTGTCTTTCTTAACCGACTTCGAAACGGAGGAGGTTCTCAATTCGTCTGTATTTTTTTTATTTATGTTTGCTATGCGATTGCTCGGTTTTTCAAATCCAAGATAATGATACATATTTTATAAAAAAAGCTAGTACTTCAAAGGTCGCATATCAATAATATGACATTCAATTCGGTTTTTTTTGCAATAGACAGAAACAAAAAAATATCCCCAAAATAATATAAAAAAAACCAAATTGAAGATCTTTTTTTACAGTTTAGTGCATAAATTAACTTCAATGATCATGAAAATAAACCAAATGACTGTTCATAAAAAAATCTAGTACCTTGGCTAATCGTGGGTATGTGGGTATCTACTGGACTTACGAGTCATTGATATACTCCTCTGCCTACTCTTCGGGGATAATAGGCGTGAAGGTACTTATATATATAAAAAATCCATAACACCGTTTTAGCGAATAAAATAAGGTTAGACTGTATAGAAGTTTCATTCAAATTACAAAGGTTGTGAGTGAAGCGCTCGCTTTACGCTACTTAGTTAAAATGTTGTCACGCGTAATTTCACATTTGTGTCGCATATTTTTGCCGTAGAAAAACAAGACCTTATTTACTGACGGGATATTTAAATACCAATCGCGTTTTTATAACAGAATGGGACTCTCCGAACATATCAAATGGGGAATTCAAAACCCAATTTCATTTTTGCGTTAAAAAAACAAAAACTTGCCGATATCTCAGTTTATGATTCATATATCATTAAACAATAATAAAGTGATCTTCTTAAGTCTTGGCAAATAGTTTAAAATATATGTGACATTATGCCTTCTTCGTTTGTTTATATTTTTTAGAAACTATGATATTAAACAAATACGTTTAAAATTGTAAAACTGAACTAGATATCTGATAAAAGGAAATAATAACACTGAAAAGAGACGAACATATATCTACGTTTAGTAGGATTTAGTAAACGATAGAATGAGACAGAATATATCTTCTATAGCTTTAACTTGTGTGTGTACTCAATACATTGGTTCATTTTTTTTTAATATCATTACCTACTTATTTTAAAAGATTTATACTTAAATAGATCAAATAGAAATTTTCTATTTAACTTAAAAATAGTAATGACGTATGAACTGATATTAAAGTACTTGCATACATAATCTAAAAATCTTTTGACAATTCGTGAACTAATATAATTTTTAAATTATACGACCGCTAAATCTCCACCTATCAGTAATATCCTTCCGTAGGGCTATTCCATTAATGTTGAGAGAACATAAACATGGAAGCATGTCGCATGGGTACAGGACTGTACCACTGGTTGATTGCCAGTAGTTGTCGGAGCGCGGGTCGTCGGTCGCTCCCGCACCCGCTCCGCAGGTGTTGCTCCAACTTGGTGCCTCGGCCAAACTTTGAGTGGTGCAAACCACCCACCGCCCACATCGATCGAAGAGGCGGCGCGCGCACCACCCGCTTCCAATATATACGGCGGACCGAGAGGACCACCTTCACAACGCAAGAGGACGCGCGCGATCGCCCGTAACGCCGCTCGCCTGGGGCGCCGCTCTCTCTCTTTTCTCTCTTTTTCTCTGTTCGTCTGTTTCTTGCTGATGCGGTCGCGCTGAGGCCGATGCAGGCACCGCCATGCCGCGCTGCCTCATGGCCAAGAAGTGGAAGGCGGCTCCGACGACGGAGCTCGCTGATGAGTCGGATGAGGAGATCGACGTGGTCGGCGAGGGGCGCGGCAGGAGCCCCGCGCCCGCCGCCACTGCCCCAGGGCCTTCGCCCCGAGATCCCGAGCCCACTCTCCTCTACAATGGTAAGCACTTATCACTTATCTTTTATTTTAAATGCCAGGTATACTTTATGAGACTGGGTATCTGACGATGATGACAACCTATTGATAGTTTTCTTTTTTATGTTTTGAATTAAACGAAAATCCTTTAGCTACGTAAAATCTAGAAGATGCATGGAAAAAGTGGTAAAAACCTAACCGTCGAATCAAGGACTGTTTACTTTCTTTCATAGTTATCATTTATTAATGATGTATATTGGACTATAACAGTATGTGATAAGGTTAAGATTTGCCTTTTGCGATTGTGACAGTGTCGCGAATTGTTTATAATCAATGTTGTTGTGCTATGCGCATGCGAGATAATGATTATAATTACTACACGACATCATTGCGCCTAAACAACTATTTAATAATAATTCAACTAAACTCCAACTGAGGCACCATTTTATACATTCAATCAAACTCCCACTAACTAATGTATAGTTAGTGGGAGTTCTGAGTATACATTTTGTGTACTATTCTACACGTTTAACAAAATCCAAATAGTTTGCATTTTATGTACCTTTCAATACGTTTAGCTAAACTCCAATTAAAAAGACACTTTATGCACCATTTTTCACGTTCAAGTAAACTTCTATTAAGCATACATTTTGGGCACCAATCTACACTTTCAACTAAACTCCTACAACTAAAATTTACAATTTGAATAACAAGAATGTACGTTCAGCTAAACTCAACTAGCAATACTTTCAAAATCTATTTTACATGCTATCCGGAAGGTAAAACCCTGCGAACCATCACCTAGATATTAATATAAAATATTAAAAATAACAAAATAGCATACTCATTTCCAAAAGGTGGGCAACGCATCTGTGATACTCCTGATTGTGGGTGTTCGTGGGCGGCGATGATCACTTACCATCGGGTGACCACTTGCTCGTTGGCATCCTCTTCCATAAAAAAACAATTTTGCGAAGACTGCAGTTACCGGATTCTCATTTAGAAAGGATAGCCAGTAAAAGTATCTTACAACTCATGTAGCATGAGATTTACTTTATAGCTCGTAAGAGGCGAGCATAGGTTAACGGGGCACTACCAACATGACCACTGGCATCTCGGCCGGGTAGGGATCCACCGCCTTACCTGTTCCTGCCGCCATAATGACATTGTCGTGTTCCGGTCCTGAGGGAAGGGTAGCCGGTAAACTTGCACATAAGGTCTAACAGCCCGACTACTGGGCAGCGGCACACCTACAACATCTATGGTGTCTATAGGCTACGGTTGTCTCTTACCATCAGGAGACCCGTGTGCCTGTTCGCTGTCT
>DVZL01002799.1:0-14888 GCA_018236625.1 Lasaia peninsularis
AACAAACAAACAAACAAACAAACAAACAAACAAACAAACAAACAAACTTTTCCTCTTTATAATATTAGTATAGATTACGGATATTAATTTTAAATTTGATTGAGTTTTTAGTAACTTTTTACTGGTATAGCGGCAACAGAAATCATCAAGTGTCAAAATTTCAAACTGTGTAGCTATTACGGTTCTAATAATAAAGCCCGGTGACAGACAAACAGACGAACAGACAGTGGAGACTAGGGTAGGTAACACTGAAACCACCCATCTTGATGATGCTTAAACAAATGTTAAATGATTTTAATTCGAGATGATTACGCACTTTGATGATTACCTCTATTTAATGACTGTTTTTTTTATTACAGAGGGAGTTATAGAATCTACAGGCATGACGACTCAAGCTCGTAGCAGTTTCCTACCATCAGAAATCCTCTGGGGACACCGTTTTGAAACAATGGTCTCCTTCCGTAAAGAAACAGGCGAATATGAGGTATGGTTCTGAGATATTTATATTAGAGGGAGAGAGACGGGGAAGTAAGGAAAAAGAAAATAATATATATGAGTTGAAATATAACGCAAAAAAAAATCCATCTTGCTCTTAAATACAATAACAGGAGAAAATATTTGTGTTACTTTAAGGCAAAGAGGCACACGCTCTTGATACTGATCATCCCCGATACAGAGCTCGGGTATAGTTTCCGACAAAACCCGGCATTTTCATTATAAAAATATGTTTTGCTTTTAAATCTGAATGGTTTTGAAATGTATCAAAGTATTACTACGTATTAGTATCATGGTTTAATACCCAAAACACTTGCGTATAATTTGCTTACTTTTAGATTATCTCTGTAATTTGCCTAGATATATTGGTTTATTATATGGTGTGTAACATGTTTATAATAAATAAATTTTGAAGACTTTGAATATCTCAGTCATTAAATCACCTTTAGCGTTTTCATATAAAAGCGACATCTATTTTTTAGGATTAAATTTTATGTTTTGCTTTTCAATCTTTAAATTAAGCTACTAGTTCGATGTCAGCTTTTAAAAAGATTATGTACTGTTGCCTATATGCCTGATATCTTGAACTTTTTAAATCAGTGTAGGTTTTCTTTTCGGCTACATCAACAGAAATTCTAACTGCTTGTTTAGTTTTTAATTCTTAGAATTAAGTATATTTGAATAATCTGATTTAAGTTTTTAAAAACCTTAGAAATAATTAAAAAATAGTCACGCCCATGTCCCCGAAAGGGATACACATATTATACTCAAGATTAGCCAAACTATATGGCTGTGACATGATGACAGGTCTGTGTCAAGTCCGTCGCCATGTTGGGCACAAGTCTCTGATTTCCCCACGATATTTTCCTTCACTCTAAGAGTACTCAGAAAATATACTCGCGTTAGAAAAACTCATTGACACACTGCGAGGTTTCAATCTGGAGCTTATTACCGTATACTTTCTAATTCATCAAAATATTTTGATTGGCAGCTTCTCCGTTTGTTGTGTTACACTCTCAATAAACTATTTTAAGCGCCATTTTAAGCTCTGTGTTGCCATATATTATTCGTAGTATAAATGATCGTAAACTTGCTCTTGTTTTAAGAGATTTACACTGTAGTTGTTAAATAAACAAACCCAACCAACTTGTATTTACATAAACTAGTTTTAAACACCCGTAAGATTCTAGTAAATATGATGTATTAGATAAATCATAGATTGCGTCAGCTTCACCTTTATGTCATAAATAATGTATAATATTATATGAAATGGTGTTTCAAAGGAATCAGGAAAAACCACAATTCTTTGTTTTTACAGATTAGTATCTAAGTATTGTGTTATTACTCAAGTTACATTTTATGCAGCTTTTGCATGTGACTTCGCTCGAGTATGATAGTTATTTAGGTCTAGTAATGGGGATAATAATCGATAGGCATAAAAATTGCAATATATCTATTTCAATTTTATTAACATGTCGTCTATACATTCTATGAAACATACATTCTATATTTTATAGAATGTAATAAATTATAGGTACATTTACATTCTATGGAAAAAACTAAATTATAAATCATTCAACTGAATTAAGAATTATTTTTGAAAGTAGTTTAAATCTTTTTTAAAAGTAACATTCGTCCATCAACAGGGATCTTTCCATCCTTGGTAGATTTAATCTACTATACGCTAAAATTTTACAAAATAAATTCAGTTTAGCCATTTTGACGTGAAAGCGGGAAAATAAATAAAGTTTGTACGTTTATTTTTCTGCTTTTATCGTTATTTTGAGGAATTCCAATTCATACAAAGCTTTTGACTTAAACACATTCAAACTTTTAAGACGTGGGCTATCATAAGTATATCTAAAGGTTGAAATTATTTATTGCACTTGCAATTTAGTTGCTTATGATATATTGTGTACAAATGTTTTATAGCAGTAAACTATGAAATCACTCGATACACGCCTTCCAAGTACCAATCGATAAGAGCATAACAATGTACCTGAACAATAAGTAATAAAAATAGGTAATCAAATGAAGAATAAAAATATTATAGTTGATAATAAAACTATTTTACATCGATAACACTGTTTTTATACAAGCTTTTACCCGTGACTTTATTAGTACTAATCATTATGTATACCTATTTATATCGTAGATTGCACATCTATCGCCTCGTTGGCCGAGTGGCTAGCGTACACGCCTAACCCCATCGACTAACCGCAAGGCTCGGGTTCGATTCCTGACGGGGACAGACATTTGTTTGATGAACATAGTCTATGTTTTAACTATTGTCATTATGATTATTTACTCTCACTAAGATTTAAATATATATTTTTCACATATTAACCTTAATGTTCTGTTTTTCCAGGTTGACTACACGAGGTTCAATAATACATATGAAGTAGATACTCCTCTTTGCTCCGCTAAACAATTGGATGAACTTCGTGCAACCGTCTCTACTTCTCAGAAATTAGGTATGTACCTACATATACATTTTTTGCGTAACCAATAAAAGACCCGGGGCCTAAATTGTATCCCAAAAAGTATCGATAAACGCCAATGCTGAAATAGCGGTTTCTGATTTAAATACAATTAAACTACAATATTTCTGAAATAGATTTCAAAAAGTTTCATAAATAGTTCGCTAGATGGCACTCTATTAAATTAGTTCATAAATCGGTAAAGTCTGGTAGGCAATCAAAAAAAATAAAAGTTGCATACCTCTTCCGTGTGACGAGTATTAACTTATTTATTATTTACAATTGTTTATAATTTTATTTTTTTTTAATTTTACCTTTGCATCTGATGACATAGACTCGCTATGATTTCTGATTCAAACTCGGGTTAATTGTATTTCTATTTAAACGTGAAAATTTTGTAGTATCTATTGCTACGTAGATCGTACCTCAATCCTTTGTAATTAATTAGCGTTTGTCAGACTATGTTTTTGTTCAGATTTCTAAATATAGACCTAGTTAGGTCACTTCATTTGATCTAACTGTTCTATTCACAAATATAACTTTAATTAATTGGAATTTGTTTTAAAGTAAGCCTTAGAGAAACTTCCGAATAACATATATCTTTTGGCGTCATTTTGTTATTATTGGAACGAAGTTCCTTATCGCGCGTTGTGAATGGGGGCTAGACGGAAACAATCTCAAGAAAAAAGTTGGCGAAAGTTTTGATTTCTAGGCAATAATAAAGACTTTTGTCGGAATTCTATCCTTATACATATTGGTTAAAATTAAAGGTCCAAAGCCAAAATCCATTATAATTACCATAAAAACTGAAAACCTTAATAATTAATCTTTTTTATTCACGGACACACGAACTAATAAAAGTTAAAAATAGTTTATCTCTTCAAATTAATATAAACTAATTTTAAGAACACAGTTGTATTAGACATGTGACAACAAGTATTAGATACTAAATAATAGAATATATGCAAAAAATAATAGAAATTAAAAATATTTCATCAAAATACTTTTATTTCCAGATCGCATGTTAGGCACCATACCAAAAACTTTCTCCAACGACACATTGGACATGAGCTCTGTAGATTCCATGTCAATAGATGAACACATTGAAATTAAAATACCTGAAGCAAGAGCGAGAGAAAACAGATTAATGGCTCAGAGCAACTTCGTTCAGCACATTAACGAGAAGTCAAGAAATACAAGTCATACACATTTAGCTGTTGAGAACGGCCACGAAACAATACCTAAGAATCATTCAGTGGTAGGAATAGCCGATATGGCACACAAACAAGACCATCATGGTCATATGCATAGGAGCCACAGCCATGCCAGTATGAAGAGAGTCCATGGTCTCACGCCCAACGGGGTTGGCCACGTTGGGAACGGCCATGAGCACAGGGAACCAAATAAAATGATAATGTAAGTATTCATTACTTTAGTGGTTGTGAAACTAAATTATAAAATTACAATTTAATTGAATTCACAGTATAGAAAATCAGACCCAAGAGGCGAAGTTTTGACGTTGTAAAAGATCTCATCTCGTCGTAAATCTCACCTTGGAGCATGCTCAGGACCGAGCAAACTATAGTCCTCTATACTCTTCCTAGGCGGACTTTCTTTGTCTGGCTTTGTCGGATTTAACGCCAAATTTATGATAATAGAAAGCCCTATATCACAGTAAAAAAAAATAACAGTGACATTTGACTAATTAGATGTTGTACATTATAATGTCATATTGAGATATTTCTTTTTTTTAATGAAGTTGATTATATTAAAATTATTTGTATAGAATATTGCCCATGGCCTTCAGAAATGTTATCTTAACAAATAGTATTCACAGTTATAACAATTACAAACGCAACAAAAAAGTTGCCAAATCAGTCAACCTATTCTACAAGATGATCTAATATGATGAGACATCGGTCATCGAGTGATATATGTTGCAATTCATTATTGCAAATTTAAATTTAGAGACGCCTTAAAATAAACCCTACGATATTTTTCATCTAATCAAGTTTCAGTGATGGGTTTTGATTTGATTGCTGATGTTTTGTAAAAAGAAAAATTAAAAATATTGAAAAACACATGATGGTTATGATATTATTGAAAAATTATTGTTATTGATAAAATATATAAAAAAAACCCGGGCTTCGAGAATTATAATATTATTAGATAGGTACAATATAAACTTCTAAAAGTTCAATTGTTTTTATTTATTCGTTTCAATAAATGAACTAATTGAACAAATGAATTAATAAATGAATGAATGAAATAAATGAACAAATATTGTTCACGATATCTTGAGATTGATCATCATAGTTTAAGCTCATGTGCGTTGCGAGCCATAAGCTACCCTTCTACCTTACTAAGTATCAGAGTGAAGGGGGGGGTATACTAAAACAGAATAAGGCTAATATGAAGACAGAGTGTTAATCGTCAGCAAAAAATCTAACTGATTTTATTTTCGTCACTCTTTCAAAACCAGACGATTAATATTGAATCTTTAATTTCTATATAATTTCAATTACAGATCACCAAGTGACAATCACATTTCCGAAAAAACTCCAGTGATCCCCATCCTCGTGACGTCACCAGACACAGATGCTGAAGCTGCCTGACGTCCGCTCCAACTATTAAATCCTTCAGTGATTCGCCAAAAGAGCAAAGCTCATGTTAGATTTAATACAGATGATAATACAGAAAATATTGTTGTTGAAGTAGATATTAAAGGAATTACTTAAATTGCACATACCAAACCATGATTTTTAATAAAGTCATTAACTATAAATTATAAAGATCTTCGGATTAAAATAAGTATGTTTTATAAATAACTAACGTTATTTCAAACTTCGTCCTACTAGGCCCAGTACATGAGAAATTATTGATTGAAATTATTTATTAGTTTATCCTATTTTGAGTTAAAACAAATACCAAAATTTTGAGTTATAAATAGTGTAACTAAGACGACTTTATTTTTAATTGGGTAAAGTTTGAAGATTTCTCCAAAAAGAAAAAAGTCAATTATTACATAATTGCTTTATATATGCTTATATATTTTAACCTACCTAACGGATTGTGATGCGGTTTTTTTAATAGACCACTCTGATCTAAGAGGAAGGTTTATAAGTGTATTACATGCATAATATACAAAGCCCTAGTATTACATGCATAATATACAAACACTATCGACTCGCCCCGAGTCGATAGTGTATAATTAAACAAAATCTGTCTCATGACTTCATTAATTAGAGTTAGTAAATCATTCACAAAAAGAATCGGATTAATAATAAAAAACAATATGTAGTAAAAATATAAACATCACAGGTACAAAACGTCGCAAGTGATAAAGCATGTGCATTTAAAAATGTAATCAGTATTACCTAGTCATTAGGTTTCTTTATTAACAACGGTAACATTACGCATATATCACTGTTGTTACTGAAGCTATTTATTCTTACAATTAATACTTACTGAATAAGTATAATTACCTATTATTTTATTATTACTATTGGCTAAAATTAATTATAGTATAAAATTAGTCCTCAAGTGACGCTAAATCAATTGATTGTAAGACTGCATTTGAATAACTACAGCCAAAAATGTTAATTAAAATGTAAATTAATTACTACATAAATATTGTACAGATGTTATTTTTAAATTTTAAATATTGTTCTGATAAAAGATTACTTCAAGTTAAATATGTTAAAATGTAGCACTATAACGCACGAGGTCTTGGGTTCGATTCCCGGTTAGGGCGATTCGTTTTTATATTCAGATCTGAAAAACATAAGGTTGCCTGTGATTGGATTAGTGCCCGATATGGCGACGGACTTGCTACCTGTCGATCGTCGAAACGTCGATCGTCGGACCTGATATTGTCGACTAATCGTGGGTGCATCGTACCTCTGCCTACACTATCGGAGATATGGGAGAGACGATTTTTTACTTTGTATTGGTAAAGTCGAACTTATAGAATTATTATTAATTAAAATCCATTGTAATGTGTACTTCAACAACAATAAAAGGTAAGACAGGGTTATATTTAGGCCAAGTATTTATTTAGCTTAATTTAGGCAAATTAGAAATGGTGCTTGAAATGTATGATGCCTTTTGTTAGTTGAATCTTCATTACCTTCAGGCGTTTTATTTATTCAAGCTCATTGTAGTAAATAAGGTTAACGTTAAGTGTCATTTTTGTCTCAGGTGATTTATCCAATTTTTTCCGACAATATTTAAATATTCTTTTAAAAAATATATAAATACTGACTTTACTCAGTTCAGGAAATTTAATTCTTTCATAGACATTTTGACTTTCAATTTGAAATTCGAATGTGTTCTGAATGCTTATTGAGCACAGATTAGAGATTATTATTAATTATACTTCGGCTTTATAAAATATTTTATTTTGTCCGCCATGTTTTAATTTTTCTTTCTAATTTCAACAATATTCCAATCTTTTTTACACGATGGTCCCTTTATGTAACACATTACGTATTACCACAATAAGTAGCTTATGATCTTGAAATAAACAATGTATAAACAGCTTTTCTTATTTTTAACTACCGTCTTGTGTACACGGTAGCTTTTCTTAATACGTGCAAAATATAGAAGATATTAATTAAATGCTATTGATGTTATATCTTATTTTTTTCACTGTAGGAGTGAATTGAAGTCAACTTATGTACTTAATAGTCAATATTGTATATAAATATTATATATTTATATGGAAAATACTTTGTTTTAGTTTATATATATATTTATTACTAATAAATAGTTTAAGTGTTAGTGTCACTAATGCTTGATTTTATTGTAACATCATTTTTTTATATAAATACAGTTCAAAACTGAAATATAGTTAGTATATGTTATAGATAAAAATATATTTTTTTGTAAAAATATTATTTATAACATTAAAAATGTATGTGATATCAACATTGTAGCAAATCAATTCGTGATTGAATTTTGACAATTTTATCTGGTTTTTTGAAATCTGTTTTTTGTGACTGATGAAGCTGTCATCGGTTATTGAATGAAAACTACTTAGGGGCCTTGAGCGGCGCTGGCGTCGGTATATTAGTATAATAAAATGCTTTTTAATGTTTCTGACGACTTGTATTTAGTAGGAGTTTAATAAAATTCTTAAAGTTTTGTCCGAGTTTCATTGAACCCAATTACAAAATTTAAAATTTATTCAAAGCACTTATTACTAATACTCTTTAAATAATAATAAGTACTTACATTAATAATAATATTTTAAGTACATATTATACTTTACTACAGTTTTTATCTATTCTATAAGCACATGTGGTTTTTGTGTGATACAAAAATCTATAAATTTTATAAAAAATCTTTCACAATACATGCCTGATATAGCAACGAGTCGTTATATTTTAATGGGAGACAGCTTATAACTGGAACATTCAACCATAACAGAAGTTTCCTGAGCATAGGTTAACTGGGTCACTTCTAATATGACCACTGATAATAGATTGCAGCAACTCGCCCAGGATATTCACCTTTCTGCCGCCGTAATGACATTGTTGTGTTCCGTTTCGGCGAATAGGGTAGCGAATACTTGCACATACGACCTGACAGCCCGACCATTGAGAGCGACGCACCTACAACTTGTATGGCGTCTATAGGCCACAGTCTTATTCATTAAAAAACTCAGCATTTGACTTTGAAGTAGCTTATCCAGTGTATGCATATACTTAGTTATGCAGTTTATTACATTTTGCAGTTATTTGCAAAAATGCAATATACGTAAATCTACTACACTGCCCGTCACGAGAAGCTATAATTTTTGTAACCAAACTTCTTTTACCAAGTAAATATTTTTACTGCGTGACAATAATGAACTGACCATATTCATCGAAATAAAAATATATCGTTTATGCTTCGTGGTACGGGGACGCGCCGATCTCAGGGAATACAAAGCTTCGGTTCGCTATTTTCAAATAAACGTCATTCGAGTTTTATTATGAATATGTTTAATTGCTTTATTAAAATCGCGGATTTGGTTGTTATTATTAATTTTGTTATTTTTTCGTTATCACTTTGTTACTGTTATTAATTTTGTTAATTGTTGCCTTAATTTTATCGTTTTTGTTATTTGTTATTGTGTATTTACGTATAACGGAATGGATGAATAATAATAATATCATTTTTATTTCAACTCGTATTTTTCTGCAGATGCTTGCAGCAATTCCTTTACTAATAATATCATTTAAAAAAACAAATACTTTTTTCCTTTGACCTTGACCCAAATGTTGGTAACTTCTGAACGTTTGTTTACATAATTTATCTCGTGACAGATAGTATAGACTAATTATATAAGTAGCGGGCGGGCGTCATGAAGAAGACCTATGTCCAGCAGTAGATTTGCATTGGCTGATGTGATGATGAATGTATTACTTGCGTCTGTGACGTAAATTATGTTTTTTTAAAAACCAAAGGAGTAAACCTTGTAGACTTCGATAGTTTAGAGACATCCGACGACGAAATGTCAACCTGTATGATAAATGTATATATTATTTTCTCGCCCTTTATTTCTTGTATTAGCCTTAACCTGTTAAACATCAGATGATATCGGAATCGGCTGCCTAATCTAGAAGATTTGACAAACTCGCCAGTTTTCACACAGAGCGACTATCATTTGACTTCTACGGCCCAGAAGGGATTTCTAGGCCCGACACTAGTTTAGATCGAATTTTTCTTTACCGTAAGCGCACTCAAAAAATTTACTTAGTTCGATAAGACTAGACTACAAAAGCATAAGTCCGAAACGCAAACCACGAGGACACTGAGGCTCAAAAATTAACAGCTGTATCATACGTTTAAACGCATAAGTTTGGAAATCCTGTAATTTTAATACGCGGGCCGAGTCATGGCCAACAGTTAGTATACATTAAATCTCATAATATATTATTTGGGAAATTCTCCAAAATTGTTTTACCAGACACATCATAATGCAAGTACAATAAGGATTACTAAAACAAACGAAGCTATCTCCATAAATCCTAAATCTTTCCACACAAAATGCTAATTTGAACATGTGTTGCTTAAGACGGTATTGTGTTCGACTTACGGCAAATATGTCGGGATGTACCTACTGTGATACGTACTTTCATAATGTTTTAAATATTAAGCAAAAAATAAAAAAACTGAACATTTTGAAAAAGAAATAGAAAAAAAAATGGTGTGTTAAAATACAGTGATGTCACTTTTGCAGAGAAGCCCACACGTTTGCTGGTCAGTTAGTCTTGGCAATGTCTACCATAGCATGTTGACAAAAATCTAGTTTTTCTTAAATTTTTAAAGTTTCTTTGATAAAAGACGACCTAAGGCGCATTCGATTATTTGTCCAGGAGTAACAAATTTTTTAATACTGAAGTATTAAGTTATGCTAGTGTTTATAACATCTGACAGCTTCTTTGGTTCATGGGGTTACCGTACACGCTTAATGCCTTCAACCAACTCTATCTATTTTAAGTGATTATAAGTTTAAGTAACGTTGTCTAAAACCCATAACTGTAATTTGCTTGCTTTGGGATCAGATCAATTTGAGTAATATGTATATTTATTTATTTATTTATTTATTTAGTATTTTACTTATTATCTGTATCTAACCTATACTTATATACTATATGATATTCCAAAAAAGTAGGTCAATGCGTTAATAAAACAACTTAACGTATTTTTGACTCTCTAAGCGCATGAAGTCTGGGATAAATAAATTGAATGAAAATTAGTACATACTTTTCTTTATTCAAATCATGAAGCATTTATTCATATAGAAGCATTTTTTCAATCGTGCAAGTGAGTCATCTGATGGTAAGTGATCACCGCCGCTCACCAACACCCGCAACACCAGAAATATCACAGGTGTGTTTTCACAGAACTCTTTTCTTGAAGGTTACTAAATCGTATCCGCTTGGGAATAACGCTGGTAATTTGTTTCACGTAGGCGTTGTATGAGGCAAAAAATGCAAGTTAAATTTCCTGTATGATAAAGTAATAAATAGCAAATGTAAAACTTTACCATTTACTCCAGCATGAACCATGTTTACATCATAAGAATTAAAGGCCCATAAACGTTAAATAAAAAGCGACACTTAATACACGGCACGAGTCATGAAAAATCACCGGATCATTTAACAATAAAGCTGCATATTTGCGTAAATAAATATTAAAATAAAATAACCTTTTAAGCCCGTTAAAAATTACGACAAAATCAGTATTAATGGAGCATTTATACCGTGATAACGCGAGTATCGATAACAATTAAAACAATATGATGGTGCTAAAACTCACCGATAGAAGGTGCTGTAGTGTCATTTATTAAAACTAGGATCAATATTTCTAAGCCTAAGCAATGCAGATAATAGTTGTCACCGTCAATTATCATTAGTCTAACGGCGAGTAAACAACTATGATTGTGGTATCTGCTATCTATACCGTCTTTTATTTTATTGTAATGAAAACCTTTTTGGTATTTATGAGATAATAGGAGGCAAGTAATTATTTTACGCATTTTTTTATGGAAAGAGACAGCAAACCAGCACACGCGTCTACTGATGATAAGAGACAACCGTGTTCCGTAGACACCATAGTTATTGCAGGTGCAGGTGATCGAGCCGACGTAAATTCCCCTTTCAATATTTCTATTATTCTATTTTTTAGTATTTGTTGCTGTAGCGGCAAGCATCATCTGCGAAATTTTCAACTGTCTACGTATCGCGCTTCAGGAGAGCCTAGTGACAGACAAACAGACATACCGACAGTGGAGCCTTAGTAAGTGGGTACCGTTTTTACTCTTTGGGTACGGTACTCTATGACATAAAACCGGTCGACTATTTAAAATAATATGTGAGAAGTTCGTGTGTTTTTTCATTTAAAATGTGAACATATATGTTACCAAGTGCCTACGATGGAAAGTATATTTGTTTGCTTATTCATTATTTTATAGCGTAAAGAATAAATGTATTTCATTATAATATAATATTTCAATGGCATAATATTGACGAACGTGTCCAAGAACCGTGCAGGAGCGAGCCACTCGATCGCAGGTAGTGCTCCATTCGCGTCCGGCCATTAATTCAATTAATTGCTTGTCATCTGTTGATCGCTGCTCTCACACAAGTCATTAGTCAAAACGCTTGTATGTATAGATTTGATACATTTGAATTGCATTTTACTGAAAATAGATAACATATAAGTCATATTTAAATTTTCCGTCCCGATATCACCCGCGTGAATTATAAGATAAAAAGAATCCTGTGTGTTTTTATGATGTTACTGTCAAATTTCGCATAAATCCATTTAGCAGTTTTTACGTGAAAGAGAGTTTATCCAGAGATTTATTTATATTAATTATTGAGAATCTAACTAAATGCCCTATTCCCTGAAGACAAAAAGTAAGCGTCACTATAAAAACAAAATGTGGCAATTATCCATTGCTAACAAGAAGGTATAAGTCTCTTGTGTGTGTAAATTTACTGACCATTTTATCCTCAAGACCATTACATGACAATGGCGAGCACAAATGGTATGGCGACAGAGAAAGGTAAGGTGGTGGTTGTATATTCGGAAGGCGCTGATTATATATTTTTTTAGTATTTTGTTTCAAATAAAGAAAGATGATGAGAACAATGATCCTAAAAATTAAACATTGATTAAGCATTGATCAGTTACACCTTAGGCTAAAAATAACAACAATAGTGTAGTACATAAGTGATTTTTATATATCATAGAAACAGTAAAAATACAAATAAATAAATAAATATAATCACGCCCCTGAAACGGCAGGCAGAAGTACGTATGCACCTACGGTTAGCCGACGATATAAGGTCCCATTATGTGACAGGTGGCAAGTCCGTCGCTATATCGGGCACAAATCCCGGGTTTCCTCACGATTTTTTTCTTTACCGTCAGAGCACTCATTAATTGTACTTATGTTAGAAAAACTCATTGGAACATGGCAGAGTTCGAACTCGGACTACCGAAATCGAAGGGCGTACCATTAAGCCAAAAGGCGAAATAAGAAACAATTTTAATAATAATAAATAAATATTACTGGACAAATTACACAAATTGACCTAACCCCAAAGTAAGCAAATTAAATGCTTGTGTTATGGCTGCTAGACAACGATACAATACATAGAAATACTTAAATAAATACAAGAATAAATTTAATAAACACTCAGACTCGGAAATACAAACATCTATGTTCATCACACAAATGCACGTCCCCGTCGGGAATCGAACCTCGAGCCTCGCGGTTAGTCGATGTGGTTAGGCGTGTACGCTAGCCACTCGGCCAACGAGGCGAAGCGGATTAGAATAGCTCAGTTAGGAAATCGGGCGCCTAAAACACAGGAAACCTGGGTTCAAATCCCAGTCGGATTGTTTAGTTTATTTTTTTTTAAACTCTTTCTCACATATCCAAAGCAAATACAATTCCAAAGAAATCTGACGTACTAAAAAAACACCGAGCAAAGCTCGGTCATACAGGTACTTAAATATTAATAAAGAAAGATATATAAAAGTATTTTATTATGATACATATAGAAAGAGAATAAAGACATATATATACAAAAATAATATTTCGTTACTATATTCAATATATCTTAGAAATTGTTTTCGGGAATAGAAACTAATTCACACAAACGCACGCTTAAATGTTAAACATAATATTTTGTCATTATTTTTGTACGGACGCGTACGTATTTGAGGAACTTCTATGTATCTGCCTAATGAAAATTTAACCTTTTTAATTGATTTAAAAAATAGAGACAATGCATAAATGTCAATAATTACGGTATTTGACAGGATGGGCAACAAATGTTTGACATGTTTAGTATGTCATGTTTTATTGAAAGTTATTCATTTTTTATAATTATTTTTATTCATCTAGTTTTCATTGTTTTTAAGATCCATTCTGCTATTTTGGGGCGGAGACAAATCCAACGAATCAATAACCATGAATATTGGTCCAGCAGATCTCGAGTTATAAGTGTTGTAACAAACCCGACTTTTTTCATATAATATGTAGTTATAGATATAGATGAGTGCTTTTGAAATCAAAATTGCTTACGACGTAGACCACCTACGTGTTTTGTATGAACTACGTAGAACTGGCGCGTAGGCGCGCTACGCTTTGTATAGCAAGAATTCAAATTATTTTATTTAATATTCCAATTACAAAGATGGTAATCCCTATTAAAGTAAATGCAAAAGCATTTGTTTTTGTATGTAATTGAATTGACCACACTCTTCTCCGATATAATTTTGCTCATATTACTGATTTAGCAAATAATACTTCGTAGCTCGTGGCTGCCATATACAGTAACGTGATTTTTCGACTTTATTTATAAAATTAATAAGAAGCTTTTCATGCGCAATTTCGACTCACACTTGACTTTTTTTATGCAGAACTTCAAGTATTCATACTTACTTAAACTCCTTTAAAGATCTACTGCAAAGATACACGTTATATACATTAAAACCTTTCTC
Organism: Lasaia peninsularis; assembly: GCA_018236625.1. NCBI lineage: Eukaryota > Metazoa > Arthropoda > Insecta > Lepidoptera > Riodinidae > Lasaia > Lasaia peninsularis. Next base: position 14,487 of record DVZL01002799.1, read on the forward strand.
TTGAATCACTCCATCTATTGAAAGAAACTACATCAAAATCCGTTGCTTAGTTCAAAGATTTAAGCACTACTTTCTCATCACTTTCTCTCTCTATCTCTATGTATATAGAGATAGAGAGCGAAAGTGATTTTGTTTTATAATATACTTATATGAGCCGCGCGGCAACCTGCTTCATATATGTGCACCCCCCTTCCCTGCGGTTTCGCCATGCGAGTCGTGCGACACATATCGGCCGGCGGCCATGATTCATTTAAATACCAATTACAATTTTAAATTGGTAATATCTTTTGAATGGATTGTCCGATTGGAATAAAATAAAAAGTAGTTGATAGCTATTGAAACAATCTTGCTCAATAAATAGTTTATTTGGATAAGGATTAGTATTTAATTAGTATTTTAGAC
>DVZL01002800.1:0-14888 GCA_018236625.1 Lasaia peninsularis
AAAATATGTCCGTCAAAACCTTAGATCATTTAGTAATGGATAAGCCTTACGTACGCATTCCTCTCTGCGGAGGTTAGATCATATGATGTAACGCGTTTATAAAAACTGTTCGCGTAATCGATTTAAACCCATTTAATGACTGTGAAGCATCGAAAGGACGTCCGCGAGCGATCCTTTAAAAATATCATTTTGTGCGATTAACTCGTGTAAAGAAAAATCAAACACTTCAAATCTATAAAAAGATGAAGTTACCTTTCATTTTTCCGCATTTTTTTTATTTTATTAACGCAATATTACAATTTTAATGAAATTTCAAAAATATCGATGTAGTATCGATTTACATCGAGTTCGAAACAGTAATAGCTAGCTACTAATATCTAATCTGTGCAATATTACCTGTCACAATAGCACCTGCCAGTCACCGATTTCTTTCGATTTCAATCTATTTTGTATATGATCTAAGGTCAAAACGCTTAACGCATAAATAAGGGTGGCGCCTCAGTATCTACAGGGAAAACTTTAAAAGAAGCGCCAAATTCGAAAATACATATCGCACGTCTAATGAAAGAGAAATAATTCGAAATTTATGATATTTGATGAGATTTAATCATACGTAATATTACGACGATTAGAATAGGCACGCTTCGATTCTCGCTTGATTTGGTACTTCAATTAGCCTTTTTTAGGGAAGATTAAAAAAAGATCAGCTAGAGGCAGCACCGGCGGGCGGGTAATTGCTACATTCACACCATAGTTCATACCATACAATGTAGATTCCACTAGCGCCAATCTGGAAGGTTTTTTAACTATTATTTATAGCAACAGCTGGACACATTTTTTGTTATTCTCCTTTATGAGATGTTCCTCCTTACCTATACCCTCCATACTTTCACGGCAATGACAATAGACATTTGAATTTGACACATGACTGTCGATAGCCAATGACATTAACAGATGATGGTTGAGTGCTACTGCTGACATTGTTTGTGTTTTCATAGTTCTGCAAACTCATATGAATTGCAAGAAAAACAATTAATCCTCTTTTAATTCATAATCTAATATAACTTCAAATTCTTACACAAATTCAAAATGGTATGATATACGAACAATTTTTTTGAAATATATTGTCTAAAGAATAAAAATTAAATCCAATGTCACAAATGTATTGTATCTTTAGTTTCAGTTTGGATTTAATGTGTTTCACGAAATTACACGAACTTTTAACACTACTTATCGATGCTTCTCCGTTTCTATGTTACCTGGAAATGAGAGACAAGACGTTGAAAGAGGTGGCAAAAGTGAGTATCGTAGTATAGGTGGTAAAAGTACGAGTTTGGTTTGTCCACAAAGAAATCCCTAACTTACGGATTACATTATGTTGTAGGGCAATTTCAATTAGTTTTAGGCTGTAAAATTGATAGACAGTAACCAGACTAATCAGACTATACATATTTATTTCACAAGCATTCCACAACTTTATTAGACTACATTGTTGTCCAAGTACTTTTTATTACTCCCCTAGGGTAAATTTGTTTTAGTTGTGAATTCTTTCAATATTCAATCATGCCTCACACACGTGAGTTTAATACATTCTAGACTGACCAATTTAAAATATTTTATATTTGTCAATAAATTGTACAAATCCCAATACAACAAAAGTTATATATTATGACAAAAGTAATAAATATAGTCCTTCAATTATAGATGAATTAAAAATGATTCTGTGAAAATAAATTAACCTTATCTACACACTCAGGCCTTAAAAAGATGGTACTCTTGAAATATTTAAAATTTATTGAAGACAAAATTGGATCCTATCATTACATTTCTGTTTAATAAAAAATGTTTATTATACATAAAGCTTATATTTCTCTACATGCAATTTTTTATGATTATTTCAGTAATCATGCCTCCATCTGCATTGGAACACCTTACAAGATTGAATATTGAATACCCAATGATTTTCAAACTCACAAATAAAAAGACAAATCGACAAACACATTGTGGAGTTCTGGAATTTGTGGCAGACGAAGGGCGGATTTATTTACCACATTGGGTGTGTATATGGTTTAAAACAGTATAAAAATATGCAAATTATAGATTAAGAATGATTTTGATGCATTTTAATGTAATGTCCTAAATTAATTATTGTATAATTTTCACTTACAAATATTTTTTTTGGTTAATTGAAAGGAAATTTGACTGCCATATTGTTTGAGGCACACCTATAAATGCCATCAACCAACTGGGAGGCTCAGCTTCGATTCCCAATGAGGGCATGCATTTATACCATGAACATATTTACTATATTATCAGATCCGGTAGCTTATTAAATTTATTCTTGTGTCTATGTGTTAGTATTGTTGAATATCCACACCATCAGAATATGATTTACTTACATTAATTGCTTACGTAAGTAATTTGTGTAGTTTATCTAGGAATATATTTTTATATTTAGATTTTTTTTTTCATATGTCAATTTTGCTTCAATCTAGACCAAATTACCACCCAGGTACTTTAGAAACTTGAAAAAGACATGTTACTTTTTATTTTGGTCACTTAAGTGGATTCAATGGGTATTTAAGTAAATAGGAATTTCGTAATTGGAAAGCGAATCAATGAACACAAATAATATTTTATTGTAGATGATGGCCAACTTAGTTTTAGAAGAAGATGCACTAGTTCAAGTAGAGAGTGTATCACTACCTGTAGCTACATTTTCAAAGTTCCAGCCGTTATCAGAAGACTTCCTTGATATCTCTAATCCTAAAGCAGGTCAGTCAATCTAATGAAGAGAATAAATTATTGGATTTTTTTGTGAGAAATGTAGGTAATTGAGTTAAAGGTTTTCCTGATGGTAAGAAATACATGTCAGATAAAGAATTCAAAGGTGATGCTGTTATAAATTATAGATCAACAATAAAATTGGCTTTATATAAAATATTATCTATTCTATTCAATTTAGAATAAAATTGATAATATTTTATTTCACATACCATAGACTGGTACTTGTGACATGTCTATACATTTCTAAAATTTACCACTACTCGAACGTAGGTTTTAATGAGAAGATCCAGTGAAACAAACTCAGGTGGCCTGTTTTTTAAATAATGCTTACAACTAAAACCTTATTCAAAGTCATCTATGTATATAAATAAGTAAGTATATTTATCTGTCTATGAGGGATCTATAATATATTGTATGTAGTATATATCCTATTTAGAAGCATCACTCACCTGAGGCTTGGAACATCCTATGCCAGTTGCATAAGTAAACTTACATTCTATTTGAAGTATTGGCATATTATGTTAAATGACTATTCTTATTGCAGTGCTGGAAAACTGTCTCAGAAACTTCTCTTGTCTAACTACCGGAGATGTCATAGCCATTAAATACAATTCCAAAGTGTATGAACTGTGTGTATTGGAGACGAAACCTGGTAATGCGGTCATAATAATCGAATGTGACATGAATGTAAGTAAAATTATCTCGCCATGTATATTGGATTACTGGACTGTATATTAGCCAGCCTTGAAGCCTATTAGTTTTTAGATTATATAGGAAGCATTGTGAACTATGAAGCTAATCAGGTTATTGTTTATCAGCGAACAACAGCTCTTCTGTGTGCACTCACTCCTCCCTGTCTGTAACTCGCTACGGCCTTGTCTGAGAGAAAATGTTTGAATTTGGAATTCAGTCACACCACTTCTGTACTGATTGCAACATCATTTTAGATATAAATTGGTTTATTTTACAAAAGTTACAAATATAATACCATTTTTAGAGTCATAGACTATTGGTATAGGTCCGTTGCAAAGTGAAAAAAAGACAAACACAGTACACCAAGTGTATACTGCGTTGGTTTGTGGTATTGTGTTGGTGTGTGGAGTTGGATGTATTTGTGCTGTACGACTTCCAGTTAACCCCATCCTCTTATAACGCACCGTCTTTCATGCTTTTAATATTGGTATTAATTTAATATCCATCTAATACCATTAAATGAGCAATTCTTGTATATACATATATCAGCGATTTCGATAACGGCTCAAACGATTTTCTTGAAATTTCGTATATAGGGGGTTTTGGGGGCGAAAAATCGATCTAGCTAGGATTTATTTTCAGGTTTTTCTTAATAATCTTGTTTTCATGGAATAAAAACCTTTATCATTACAATACAAAGCTAAATTTCGCGTAGCTTCGTTAAATTAGTATAGCTCAGTTGGGAAATCGGGCGCCTTGATACGCAGAATCCCGTGTTCGAAACCCAGTCCGGTCGATTCTTTTTTTTTGAGTTCCTTCTTTTTGTGAGAAAACTATTCCTGGAGGCTTTACAGAAACAAGAAAACAAAGTAAATTATGTCAAATACAATTTTATTTAAAAAAAAAAGTGATGTACCTACTAACTAAACACCGAGCAAAGCTCGGTCGTCCGGGGACTATTTGTAATCACGTAAACTGAGCGCAAGTAAATTTGGCAAACGGGTATTCTATAACCCAAAAGACTACTACCACCCTAAATCCTATAAAAAATACCTACACCACGCTTGTTGATTTTGATGTCGAAAATCTCTTTTTCGCACGGAGCCTTGCTGAATGGCGCCGTCGACCTACCTCATTCCAGTATTCAGGACTCAAATTCCAAATCGAGGTCTTTTATCCTCAGAATTAAATAAAGCATTCTGCTCATGCCAAAAATCCAAAAGCCATTGTCACCATTACATAAATAAAATATAAATAAAATTGGAGTATCTGTATGTAATATTAATATAAGCAATTTTTGCAAGGTACTTACATATACCAAAACAACATTTTTTACAATTTTTGTCTGTCTGCCTGTCGGTCTGTCTGTTTGTTTTCTAATTTCTGAAAGGGCTGGACTGATTTTAACGGGACTTTCACTGGCAGACAGCTAATGTAATAAGGAACGGCTCAGGCTATTTTTATTTTAGAAATGTATAATTTAATTAAATAAAAACGCGGACGAAGTCGCAGATACAGCTAGTTACAAATAAACCCATTTAAGTGTAAAAATTCGAATTCAATTAGTTCAAATATATATATCCAAATATCATGTGATTTGTTAAAGAGAAAAAAAGTTAAATAAAATGTATCAAATTCAAAACTAGGTGGAGTTTGCTGCTCCTGTAGGCTATAAGGAAGAAGACCACATACTAAAAGGAGATGGGGGATCAGATATAGAGGGTATGGATGAAGATCCCGCTGCGATGATGCCTGAACCGAGCGGTTTTGTGGCGTTTAGAGGCGAAGGAAACAGGCTAGATGGCAAGAAGAAAAAGCTGACTAGTGAAAGCGATTCTGAACCACACTCATCAAGTTCCAGACAGGTGAGTTAACGGTTATTTTCTAAAATTAAAGATATTTAATGTATTTTATATAATTGTGTATGTATACTTTATGTCTAATTAACTCTCTAGCCGACTGTGATGTTTTTTCTGAAGTCGACCTGAAAAGTATAACCCGAAATAGATTTTATGTTTGAATTATTTAAAACTAGCTGTCCGTCCGCGGCTTCGCCCGTGTGGATTAACTTAATAAACAGACAACTTTCAAAGGACAGACATTTTTCCGAGTTATAATACTTAAAATAAGTACCTTCACGCCTATTATCCCCGAAGGTTAGTGTGTGTGTGTTTTAGTATATATCTAATATCTATATACTAGCACAATAGATATATAAGAATAAACCCACGATTAGCCAAGGTACTACAGCCCTGATGTGATGGGTGGCTAGCCTATCGCCACTTCGGGCACTCGCCACTTCGGCGATAATACTTTTTGCGTAAAAACATGCCCTCTTTTATTGTAGTCGGTTTAAAAGTAGCCTATGTCCTTCCTCTAACACTGTGCTAAATTTCATCAAAATCGGTTCAGTGGTTTAGGCGTGAAAGCGTAACAGACAGACAGATACTTTCGGATTTTTAATATTAGCACGGATTACAAATATTTTACTAAATGTTTTCAGCCTTACGTTCGTGGCATTCCTGACTATGATTTTGAGATTGGTACACTAAGATTTATAAGAAATTCAAGACCAACCAGTGCAAAAGAAGAGGAACCGCCTATAGAACCATTCCAAGCTTTCAAAGGTGAAGGTTTCACACTAAGAACTGCCAAATCGAAAAATTAAATTAACTAGAATTTTGTACTAATTTTGAGACAAAAAATCCACTTTGAATTTTGTATGAGTCCAAAAAAATTGTTCTACTATAATTAGTGTTTATCTAACAATATGTTTTTTTGTAATTTTTATTTGTAAACATACCTACCTACACATTAAATTTCCACTTAAAACTACCAAGACGAGGGAGGCTTTAATTTAATAAATTTATAAACCCACTCCGTTTTTTATTTCCTTATGTTGTTCCATAATTATTAGGGAGGTACAACTATATTAGATATTATTGCTCAGAACATTATCTGAACATTATATGTACACATCGTAAGCTTTTTTAAATTATGTTAATTTCTACAGTATTGTTATTACGATGTTAAGTTATGCTTGCCTTCTATGAGCTGTCTGGCGTTAAAGAAATTAAAAATAATTGTTTTATAACAACTCATTGCACCAGTGACTTCGTCCACGTTCTTTGCGATGGTCTATTAGTAGGTTATTATTTTTCTGTGAAATAGTCGAGTAGCAAAATAATATAGGTACACTGATCGGTCAATTAAATGATCATAGTCTCAGATCATTTGTTTGTTTAAAATAATTACACAACACACGATTATATTATGTGATCTGAGTCATTTAAAGATGTATAACGGTTCTCCTTTACAGAACTCCAATGGTAAAATTCATGAACAGGTTTAAGCAGGGTCCACGTACATTCCGGGTTTCAACTTACGATTGTCATATGGGGCATTTAATGCTGCGAGTTGCTTTAGCTATAATTTCTAAACTACAAAACGAATGACTTGGAAAAAATTACGTATTCGTCTGTTTTTATCCAATAAAGAAATGATAAATAAAATTAGACTACTAGTTTGTTACAGCCAAATTTAAATTTAGGCTTTATATCTCTTCCATGAAAACCCCTAGTAAACCGTTAGCCAAATTTCGTCTCGATGGGTTCAATAGTTTCGGCGTGAATCGCGGGGGAATAGACAATTTTAAAAATGTGTTCTGCTGCCATATATTAGTCGTCTGGACCGATTTTTTGTTAATATATTTAATGTACAAAATTGTATGTATATAAGTTATATTAAATAAAAAAGATAAGTTTAATAAATCAAACGCAATAATATCGTACAAATTTTAATAAATTAAATTTTAATAAGTGCAATAAACTTAAATGAATAATATTACTGGTATAATTCTTTCGTGGGGTAAGTGTAAGCTTTCTGGTTTACTATTTTAGAATAATTTAATTTTTCATAGGCAAAGAACTCACTATAATCAGGGCATCCATTAGCATGAGCTAAATAAAAAAAGTTTGTTCACAGTATTAACATTATTAACTCCTTTGCCTAAGACTTAATTCCTTTTCTGTATAACTAACTAATTGAGGTGATTTAATGTATTTGTCAGAAACCAGAGGTCAATCAAGAATGCTGGATATTTGGAACAAGATATTTCAAAATTAACAACAATATTATTGTAATATGAGCGAGCACCTGTCCTTGTGTTTTTTAAATAATGCATTACATACTTATCAAAGTATTTTTGTGTTATTGAAACTTGTAGTTTTACAATATTTTTTTCATTCTAAATTAAACAGTGTTAATCAACTATATTTTTTGAACTAAGGTATTATGTAAAGCATTTCTTGAAAGATTTTTCATTCTTCCTCAACCCATGTAACATACCGTAACATTCTTATGTACATACCATCCAAAAAAGCATTTTATTTATCATATAAACCAGGAAGTACTAAACAGATCCTGCCTTCCCCCAAATTGCATCACATAATACTTGACCTCCCTAATTTATATTAAAAGGGTGTTAATAGATGCTATTATTGTCTTTACGTAATAATTTAACCAAGAAAACAAAGTGTAGGGATATCCGTTTGTAGCTATATTATAACAAAATAATACAATAGCTAAACAAAATGGTGACATTTGAAGAGTTCTTCGGTAGTGTATAACAAAAACATTAGATGATAAGCATCAAATAGACAAATAATCTCAGTAGACATAAAATATAATTGTTTAATTAAAAACCTTGTTTATTAAGATATATAACTAAATAATATAAAAGCATAATGACAATCATGTGGCAATGTTATTCCTTAAATTGCAACTGTATAAATGCCATGGAAATCAGTCAAACAACAGATATAATACAGAAGTGAGTTCATCAGGAATGTTTGCCTTAAGATCTTAACCAATCATGACTGAATTTGGCACATTTTATGACCCACATTATGATAAAGGTTACATTTACTTCAAGAATCATAATATGGAAGGGTAACTTATTTTTAAAACACCTAATATATTTAAATGTACAAAAACTGCATTTTTATATCCCATTTCAAATATATGTTTGGAAAAAACTCCAACCAACTCTTTATCACTTCAAGTTTTGTTGTAATTTTACTGTCTTTAAAACTTTGTGAATGAAGTACATTTATTATTGTAATTATATTTTTGGATTTTGATAAACTGCTGCTTCTAATTAAATAATCAAATGACTATTAGCACATAGGTAAAAGTCTTATACAAAGCCTTATAAAATTATATTTAAATGATAAAAAGTGAAGTGTTTTTTTATTGATAAAAAGTAAAGTTTTGGATAACTTAGTGTCATGATTTATACATGTTGCATTTCAAGTATGGAGTACTTTACTTATACAAAATTCTTATTACATTAAATACTGTCTAAAAAAATTAAGTTCTTTAAAATTATCTTATAACATATATTTCATTATAATTTTATTATACTTATAAACTTCGTAATTTTTGGAAATGTTTTATACTTAAAAAATAAAACTATTTATGACTAAAATCTCTTTAAAAATTCTTCTGAACAAATTCTTGCTCTTGCATTCACAGCTAATTTCATTTCACTTATTTCCTTGTCAATTTCTTCCATGAAATATATTACAAAATCAACCAATTTGTGTTTGTACATTTGTTCTGTGTGGAAGTTCGTTATCAAAAAACTGATATGATATCCATCAACAGGCTTACGTCTCAGTACAATGAAATTTTCGGCTCTCATCATCATAAAACGCATAAACTTTTTACACAATATCTTCTCAATTTCATCTGCCTGTTTTATCATTATGCTGATCCTTATTGAGTTTATAGATGACTCTATTAAAACTTTTTCGTTTGCATTACGAGAAATAATAACAGGATTCAGTAACAACTCTTTGCTGGTCCCGACTTCCACTTCTGGTTTATTATATCTCTCAACAACTTGTGAGGAAAAGTGTTCCAGGCACATTGCAGAAGTAAGGGTATGCCGTACGGCAGTTAAATATGGTTTCAGAGTGGCAGACATTTTACAGAATTAAACTTTTTACCACACCTATCACCCGCTGACTCGTCTTTAATGTTTCAATTGACAGTTTCGATAGTGACGTTAGTACTGACAGTTATACAGATAAGGAGATATTCATTTTCAAATAATTCCTTGCCCTCTGCAAGAGCTTAAGGTAAGATTTGAACTATAATTTAATAAAATATCTAAGTAGGTATATTGAATTTGCATAAATTAATTGCTATCATGAGAGTGAAGTGTGCATCATTGTCATGTCATTATCGTACTATATTTCGTATCATGTAATGTTTTGTATGTTTTAAATAAATAAATAAAATCAACGTGTTTTTGAACTAATTGTGTTTATAAACAGTCACAACTGCAATTGAAGTCTCCGCAAGGAGCGATACCGTTACGTGCTTGACTGCACTTGCAGTAATGACTCAACACTAGTAAATAGACATGAAATAATAATGGCGTACGTTTTTTAGTGACGCGAGTTATAAACGTTTTACGGCATGCGTTTATTTATTATCATATTATTAGAAAATTTTGATCAGTTACTAGTATTATCAACCTACACATGACCAGTTAAAAATTCAGTATTTGATAAAAAATGGCACGCGAGTTTGATCATCTCTTCAAACTGCTGATTATCGGTGACAGTGGTGAGTGGGCGAGGCCTTCGTTAGCCAGTTGTGATATGATTTGCCACTTTCCGCCTATTTTATGGAGTATTATTCATGCCTTTCAGGTGTCGGTAAGAGCTGTTTACTACTACGGTTCGCTGATAATACATTTTCCGGGAGTTATATTACGACAATCGGTGTTGATTTCAAAATACGAACTTTAGAAATAAATGGTGAACGAGTTAAACTTCAAATATGGGATACTGCGGGCCAGGAAAGGTTTAGAACGATCACGAGTACCTATTACCGAGGGACCCACGGTGTCATCGTTGTGTATGATGTCACAAATGGAGAGTCCTTTGCGAACGTGAAGAGATGGTTACACGAAATCGAGCAAAATTGTGATGTTGTTAATAAAGTTCTAGGTGAGTAATTATTGCGAAAACTAGAGATTCGATTTAGTAGTTACTCAATTAATAGCAGCAATCGTTGATTACAAAAGTTTGTGACCATTGTTGTGTGAGGCATATCTTTCCATACATTAGACTGTTTTTTCCTAGTGTATGTAGAAACATGTTTACACAATGGTTATTAAATATGAATGATAATGAACAATATGAAATGTTGCTTAATTGCAATTTTATGTTAATTTCAGTTGGTAATAAGAATGATTGCCCGTCTAGAAAAGTTGTTGCATTGGAAGATGCCCAAAGATTTGCCAGTCAGATGAATATACCACTGTTTGAAACAAGTGCAAAAGAGAATATTAATGTAGAAGATATGTTTCTTACTATTACAAAAATGGTAAGTATTGAATGGTATTTGTATCTTAAATGTAAATATACATACTATCTATATCTCATTCAGTTGATATGGCCAGAAACTGATATATTCATTTTAATTTTTTATTTGCTTTAGTTTCCAAATAGTGATACTAACACCAATACATTTGTAGGTTTTGTTTAACTTTAAAAAAATAAATCATAAGCTTGACCATATTTTTACATTTTTCAACAAAAAACACAATTATGCCGGAAGAGTGGAAGGGGTTACGACAATATATCATATCAGAGTTTGGAATATTATGTAGGTTACTGTTTTCACTATTAATAAGTAATACTAAGAGCTAATAAACTCGAGACTTTTGTCTCTGTTATATCTGTTTCCATTGCATATAGGTCTTCTTTTCTTCTTCATTAAAATATTAAATATGGAGATATTTCCTTACTTTATAAATTTTTAAATAAGCATTATATAGAGATTATAAAGAAGAAATTAATATACCTCTAAGAATAAGACATAATACTGGCTTTAAATTATTTGTTATTTTTGTATATTTGTAGTACTTTTATCATAATATAAGCACTCTATTAGTGACACTTTCTCAAATATGCCTGTGCCTATAAAAATATAACTTACCTTTAATGAACCAATGACAAATGCAACAGGAAATATATAAGATAATTATTTATCTGTTGTTTTTTAATAATAAAAGGATGTATAAACATATATGGGAGGTTAACTTCTTATCAGCAAGTATATTAAACACGTTAGTCATTGATCAATAATTCACTGTTTAACTTATTTGTTATGTAAAATGTGAAACAGAGCTTTGTTAAGTAGCTCTGTTACTATATTCACTATGAAACTACTTAGCTATGATTTATAGTAAATTTACCACGGATTATTGTACATAAGTGAAAGTTTTTTTTATGATATTGAAAGGCAAATAAGTAGATGGATTTCCTGGTGGTAAGAAATACACGACACCTATAGACATAGAAGCCTCTGGTGTGAAAAAGTTTATTGGCAACCCTACCCTCCAAACCAGAACGCGACAGTGGAGAGCACTACTACCACCCAATCAATGTCACGATGTTGGTGACAATAGACCCTGTGCTCACCTCTTATGAGCTGCCTGGGTGGTGGCTATTCTTCAACAGAACCCGGACCAACATGGGGGAAATTACAATGTTTAATCAAAATATTGCAAGTTCTGTTCCATTCTCATCAAGTTTTATGTGCATATGGGATAGGTCTGAGAATCGGTCAATATCTATTTTTTATATCTTTAAGTATGGGCGCTACAAAGTTTACCAAAATAGCTAGTTAATGAAAAAAAAAACTTGCACTGAAAATAGTAAAGCAACACTATTTTTTTCCTTTATTATTAATGGGATGGGACAGAAAACTGATGGTAAGAGGCACCCATGGCCTATAGACACCATAGATGCTGTTGGTGGTCAGCTGGTAGACCTTATGTGCAAGTCTAAAAAAAAATATTGCCTCCAAATGTCATGCACAACGAATTTCACTGTGTCAATGTTACTGTAAAATACATAAGTTGAAAATTGTATTATTTATAATGTGTTTTCTTTTTATACATTTTCAGGTACTAAGATCTAAATTGGAAATGAAGGAAAGACAGAATGTGACAGCAAATGATACAGTTAATTTAAAGAAAAATCATAAAACAAAAAAGAAATGTTGCCAGTGATAATAAAGTTTGAGGCGCTAAGCCAAGGACGTCGCTTATACAATGCTCAAAATTTAGAGATGTTGCACAACCCCAGCAGGGCACTGACATGTTAGCCCTCCATTTAATGTCTACAATAAAAAAGTGTTAAAGCATGTTATAATAGTGCAAGTATAGTCAATGTCAGTTCGAACCTCAGTGCTTTTGTGTCACGTTAAAGTATCACATAACTTATGACACTAAGCTCATTGTGATGGCCTATGTGCAACTTGTTTTGTTTCCTTAATTCAGATATAAAACGAGTGACACATAATAACAATGGCGTTCAAAGTGAAACTCAGTATTGAACTGGCTTTGATCGTAGTTTATTATAGTAGAATTTTATACTTCAAAAATATGTTTTTTTTTTTTTTGCAATGCAAGTTCTTAAAAATATAATTTTATTATGTCCGACATGATAATAACCTCTGTCCTGTGTCGGAAGTCTAATAATCTCAAGGTGATGAGCATTTATTATGGATAATTGACTCCAAAAATTAAATTAGGATATTTGAATGCAGTAAATGTGTATGGTTGTAACCTTATCAGAATATTGTTGGTGTGCTCTAAGTGATATTGTAGGAAAGATTGCTAGATGCAAATGTATACCATTATTAATTTAAAATAATTTTATTTAATCCAAATGTATGCATTATGTATCATCACAATGATTCCCTGAATAATGTTAAACTTCTATAATTAAATTTAAGTTATATATTTTATTGTGTAATTTCTCTAATGGGAATATTTAAAAAATCAATTAATATATTTCAATAATATATTATATATTTTTTTGCTTCAAAGTCTGTATACTCAAAAATTTGCAAAAGTGTTGCATGATTAAACTAAAAGGGCAATAATTAAGATACAGAGTTTTATAGAACTTTATGTACTAATTACACATTCAAATGTATGGAATGTATTTGATACATTTTGCTTAACAGTATTTGTAATATTATTTGTGGCTTTATTTTTGTTTTTAAATAAATATTTGTAATAGGATCATAGAGTTACAGCTAATGAAATTGTGGGATCACAAATATAGATACAATTATATGGATTAAACATTAAGATACAGACTTTTTTAAAATTGGTTTACAAAATATTATGTACCTAGTACCAAACTTATTACATGTAATATTAAATATTGAAGTTATTGTTCTTGTGTATTCAAATTGCTTTCTAATGAAGATGGATTAATATTGGCTTATTAATTATCATTCCAATAATATTATTTTGTGTGTAATTCTTTATTCAATTAATTATATCAACTGGTTAATTATTATTTTTATTAATGTGTATATTGAACACATTACAATTTTCAATACATGTATTTAGTTCACAATATACAACAGCTAATTGTACACAACACAGTACTAATAATATAGGTATTCATTTTAAGTATTGTGCATACCAGCATTTTAAAGTGTAAATAGATGATATATTTTGCCCATAATGAACCAAGTGTTTTATATTTCATATCTAATTGCTTAAAATTACCCCTGAACAGTTTCGTTGAGATTTCAGCTAATAGGCATGTATTTGTTAAGGTGCGTTTAAACGGCGCCGGTCAAGAGGAGTAAGGTTCAACTCAAATTGGCACAGAGTCGAAGCGATACGGCACTGCACGTCATAATTCTCTTGTTCTATTATTTAAGTACCTTCAAATATGTGCTATGTAAATGTGTAGTGAATTCGCGCGTCCTCGGGCATAGTGACGCGTCAGAGGCCCACCACAACGGACGGACAACCGCGCTGAACTACAACGACAATGGACGCAACGTGTGCCTTGTAAAAGATGACGCGTCACGTCGCTTCGACTCTACACCAGTGTGAGTTGAGCCTAAGTATCTGCACATGTATTTCTCAAGTGTGACCAATTCATTTACACTATAAATATATAGGGTTGTTACTGTACCTATCACGATCAAGTGGCACTGACAATTACATCCATTTATTTAATTTTAAAAACATATATGTATGATCTTATTGCCGATTCTCGGGAGGTCCTTAAATCTGTGTTAGCGCAAGTTGCAACTTGTAATTCTTTTGAACACAGAACACTAATCTCTTCATATAGCTCCGATATGAACGTGATTTTAATTTTGGATATTTATAACGGTAACGAGTCGTCGCTCGATATATTCTTAAAATATATCGTTAGATATTCATTTCTAACCAAAATTACGTCATCCTCCCGTTAACCAGAACGCAACACCGGGTCGAGGCTCGATCTCCCGGGAGATAGCCCCCAGTGTTGGCGTTGTAGAAAATCCCCTCCGTATAAATAATAATT
>DVZL01002801.1:0-14887 GCA_018236625.1 Lasaia peninsularis
CGAATATGTTTCATTGCTTTATTAAAATCGCGGATTTTGTTGTTATTATTAATTTTGTTTTTTTTTTCGTTATCATTATGTTACTGTTTTTAGTTTTGTTCGTTATTGCTTTAATTTTATTGTATTTGTTATTGTGTATTTACGTATAATGGAATGGATGAACAACAATAATATTATTATTTTTATTTGTACTTTTCTACGGATGCTTGAGCAATTCCAGTACTAATAATTTATTAAATATTTAAAAAATGAATCCTTTTTTCCTTTGACCCACATGTTGGAAACTTCTATACGTTTGTTTACATAATTTATAACTTCTCGTGACAGATAGTATAGGTGTATGGCAAATAAATAAACGGATAATGTAAAGATGATGGATACTTTTTACTAACAATGTTTAAGACGTATATCATCACTACAGCTTTCCGATCCGACTAATGCGATCGATCGAGACTTATATTTATTTAAGTCGTCGTCAGCGTACGATATAACATTATTATCCTATAGTCACAAACACCTAAAATTCAGCAATGCGTTGCTATCCAGAAGATGAAGGTTATAACATAGTAAACAGATATTATATTGACGCTATGTATGACACATTAAAGAATATTTTATATTTACTTGATACTGCTTGTACACGAACACAAAGTTTCTGTTAAATTTTCTCAAATGGCGAAGTAAATTCTTTAGTTGCTCGAGCTATCTGCCTAAGTAGGAGTTTCCTGAAGGATACGTTTTATGCCTCTTTAAAGCAATATAAAATGGGTGCCTTCTAGCATTATGCATTATCATCTGTGATTCACTGTAGTTATTAGTTATAAAATATATAAAACTCACATATTTTAGTTTTCTAGATTAATGCTGCGAAGGTCAAACAATATGAGCGACTTCATAGAAAGATTGAATAGGTCTTTTAGTTATGTATTGTGCGCTCCGTCCTTCACATTTAACCAGATGCGTCGAAGTTCCAATGTACTTAACTATTAGTTATAACATATGCAATACTTACATCTTTAACTTTCTGGATGGATGTAGCGAAGTCCATGATGATTTCGTCATCGTTGCCTGGTCTCCGGGAGTTAGACGCGTGTGGCGATTGTGGAAGTGGCGGCAAAGCTCTCCGAACTGCTGCTGGGGGGGAATCTCGACCAATCCTTTCTACGCTGTCATTTTCACTGGACTTCCGCCATCGAAACAAGTTACAGAAACTCTGTTTCAAATTCATAGACAGCATCCGCACAGGCGACATCTTTACTTTGGAACTTTGCCCTTTCTTGGACTTATCTTTATCTTCAATAATACTGACGTCCTTAGGAATATTCTCTTTGTGCTTCTTATTCTTCGAATTCATGCTAACCGTATTCTTATTTGCCTTTCTAAGGTTGTTATTGTTATTAGTTTCCACTGACTTTGATATTTCGTTGCTTTCTTTCAAAAATACAGCCGTGCCCGTTTCCTTAGTTCCCGATCGTACGTGAATACCGACGTTAGTTATTATTGTGTTACTCTTTTTGTTCAACGTATTCCTGCATTCAGAGTCACTTGAACTTGAGTATAACGTGTGCAGATATTTTCTCATCTCTCGTAAAGTCAAATGCAAGGAATCGGTGTCGGATTCAGGAACAGTTTTCTTGCAAGAAGAACTTGGCAGACTGTGTCTTTTCGTCTTCGAGTCCTTGTGCCTCGTCTCTTTAGGCTTATACCCTCTGTCAGTGACAATACTCGTGCCAATATTTTGTGGAGTACTTTTACCACGTCTTTTATTATTTCTCGTAGGCTTCTTAGTCTTTCTTACATTGCTGTGACTAGGTCTGACCATGTCAATAGGAACAGCGTAGATGTCGCTATCAAACGGTACATTGTACATGTCAGTGATATCAGATGTTTTCGCGGACAAAGTATCGTGTGATATAGCTTGGGTAATGAAACTGGAATCATCTGCTTGGAATTGGGTTATTAGAGAATTGTGGCTACTCGATAAGCGTGAGGAGAGGGAATTCCTTGAAGAAGGTCGGTTTACCCTGCACGGGCTTAGGTGTAGTAACCTAGGACTTGCAAATCTATGATTCAAACAATGGCGTCTTTCATATAACGTTTCAGGCTTTAATTTCCTCGGATATAATGGGGATACATGTTTTGTTGTCATTGCAATATCTAAGCTCGACGATTTTTTATTAACATTATCTGTGGTATAAACAACAGATGGAGGCACGCACACAGCCAAACATTTATTTTGTGTCCCAATAAAAGTAGGTACACATTCCAGGGTTGTTGAAATTGGATTATCCTGTAACAAAATGGATTTATTGTAAAATCTAATTTACTTGTAACCAAACAGAGATATTGTAAAAGTATTCTTATTGCCTTAATTTTTTTTTACATTAAATAAACTTGTTGTTATCCGAAGTATTAATATAATTTGACTTGCTTCTGGGCAAAAATACTCCATATCCAGCTCTCGGCTAAGGCGCCTAATTTCATTACGATCGGTCAAAGCCTTTACTTAGAGACGGCTGGTGTAGTCATAGCCGACCATAAAAAGTACAGTGGCTATCTACTAAAAGCTAAGTGCGATTGATCCCGGGAACAAAAAGCTTTTGATGGAAATCACTGATGAACACAAAAAAAACACAAAGCAGTATAACTAACGCAGCGACGAATTTGTTCTTGGGTATAAGTAAATGTTAATTATGAATAAATATATAAAGCTGATACGGAAACATGAGTAAAGATCGAACTTGCTGTCGAACGAACGTACAGGTACAGACACCACTACCACTGAACCAATGCGGTGTTATAAGCATATACCAATTAAAGATATAAATTTTCAAATATCTATTTTTCTTTCATTCCGCGTATACAATAGTAATATCAAAGATAACAATGCCAGACGTATGCCCTTTGTTAAACCATTTCATGAGTATAGGAATATTGAAAAATAAAGTTAACAACTTCACCGGTTCTGATGAATATTGCTTATGATATTTTTATGTTCATTATTTATGTTACAAAGATGTTTTAATCGGTTTAATGAATAACATTTTATTGACTTTAAACAAACTTTTTCTCGTCTTCTGTAAATATTTCACAATATTTTCAAATCTGTAAATATTAATCATATTTATAGATTTGAATACAGGTTGTTATAATACATACGTTAGAAATAAAATTGAAACACTGTGATTTTAAAATATAAGCTAAAGGTACGTGTTTGTCGGATTAAAAAAAATAGTATAGAAAGTCTTTTTATTTTATATAAAAAACAGGATGACAAAAAGGACGATCTCTCGAAAATCCCTAATACTAACCTTAGGTAGGCGACGCACCATTTATTTCGTCAGTTTGTGTTTTAATACAATAAAAAATGCATAAACAACAAACTGTAATTCTTAAAATAAACATTCGCAGTCAGCCTATTAGTATCGAAGCTTTAAAGTTCCACCTTCGACGAGCGACCGTAGTTACCACTTTACGACTCGTACAAGAAAATACTATTTTTGTTTATTGAATATAAGAATCGGTTGTTTGACGAGTCGTATAGCCAACAGTAAATTTTATTGAGCTGTTTTATAGATGATGCTCATGCGTGATGATCATTGAAATCTTCATCATCGAAAGCCAAACAGGCAAGGGATATTACTAAGGCACGACGCGGACGTCCTTGTTCCAAAGTTCCGACGGCAAAATACGGCGGCGGCAGATAATTTTTCTTCTTTGTTTCTAACTAGTTAGCTTTGTGTAAATTCATTAAACTAATATTAAGACTACCAATTAAGCTCATCAAGTTTATAATTAAGTGAAATTTATTTCAACTTTTACATTA
The DNA here is from genome assembly GCA_018236625.1 of Lasaia peninsularis. Classification (NCBI taxonomy): domain Eukaryota; kingdom Metazoa; phylum Arthropoda; class Insecta; order Lepidoptera; family Riodinidae; genus Lasaia; species Lasaia peninsularis. The sequence continues at coordinate 3,827 of DVZL01002801.1, forward strand.
AAAATTCCGCGACACGGTGTTCGCTTCCGTTAATATACAATTAATTATTTGTATCCCCTTAAACTGGTAAATTGAGGAATATTGTATACAGTTCAAGAGATTGAAATTTCATTGAAATCAAATTAAAAATATACAAAACATGACAAGGACTAAAATATTACCCCCAGATCCGATAAAAGCATCACAGATTAAATGGAAACCATTTTTGCATGTAATAACCTCAGCTTTTATCAAACAAAGCAGTGTTCGCAAAAGGTTGAGATTATCAAATTATTATTTTTTTTCATAAGTTAGCATGATGGAAGCAATATACGATATTAAACGGTTTATTTTAAAAAGAAAGACTTCATATAGACTAACACTAATACCGATTATAGCTTGTCCTAACGCTATTATTGGAGCTAAGTGATTGCCGTTTGGAAATACCTACGCGAGAGGCGGCTACCACAGATGGCAAAGATGATTGTAAATTAAAAATTGGAGTTTTCTGTTCGTCAAAAATCACGGTCATTGTCCGGCGGCAAAACTCAGTGAGGTAAAAGACTTACATAAAGAAAACGTCACTTATGGCAATGGTTAACTCTTTTTGCTTAAATATATAGGTACTTTAAGAAAGAATACACTTCGAAATTTTACTGGTAATATTGCGAATACTTCAAATTTGTTTAAAAACTCAATATTCTACGTCTTGTTTAATATATTATTATTCAAAGAACTTTTAAATTCATCATCAAATTTTATTTTTTCATTCTCCGATTCTTTTGGAGTTTTCTCATTGTCAAATTTACTTAGTTATATAAACATTTGTTAGTATTTAAGCGTAAACTAATAAAAAAACATCAATAACATTTTTATATATCGTCACACCCAAAACCATGATGGAGTAGGCAGAGGCGTCACTATTATAGGTATTATTAAGTTAATATAAACTCAAGCAACTCATAGAACAAGCGGTAATTATTTAGTTTAATTATTCGAAAGAAAATTAAATGTAATTAATGATTAGTTATAGTTTGTGCATAATTGACACAGATTAATTATTTAATAAAATAATACACTTAAACCCTTTATATTACAATCTCATGTCTTGATGTTCGTTTAGAAAACCACTAAACATAATTTTTACGAACATTTCATGAATTTTTTCTTTCATGAACAAGTTAATGAGACTTTTGATCTTTATCGGTCAAGAGAAACAATTTCCAAAGTATAAAAAAACTTTCAAGACATGTTATTTATAACATAACAACGAATATAAAACAAAGAAATGAATGTCACAATTGATTTTTTACCTTTTTATCATAAATATTTTATAACCTTATTATGTTTTTTAATAATACTTTAAATTTTGAATATCTAGTAGTCATTAGAAATATATAGTGTTTAAACATAATAATTACTGTTAAACAAATATACTAAATATCACCATTTTTTTATTAAAAATTAAATTGTATTGATTGTTATTTTTTTAAAATAGGGCAAATATATATCTAAATAAACTTTTTTATTCCATGTAAACTAAATTTAAAATAATGCATATTATAAAAAATATATATTTTTTAAATTAATAATTAAGAATATATGGAAATATTTTTTTAAATTTATAAATCTTTTATATTTTATGAATTAAAAATAATGTTTTTTTGTCACAATTATTTTATATTTTAATAAAACTTACCTGAAATTCAAGGGGTGGTTCTATGGCAGTGACGATCACTTTCCCAGGTCCTTTCTTGACCGTGTTAAAATAATCACCGCACATGCGTTCGGAGGCCTCCATAGATTCGCAGAGCGACAACGACCGTTCATCGAAATCGCTCTCTTGCAACTGCACATAAAATTAATCATGCTTGCACGTTACACATTGCACCGGTCTAAGCCTTCCCTCGCTCATTACACACTTACAGGTCACTTTAAAATTTATTAACAATTTGAATACATATAAACATAGACACATAATAAAATTTACTACTCTATACATAGAAGACAATAAGAAAATAAATACGAAGGTTTTTTATAAGAACAGCGGAAGGTAAAATAATCAAGTTCAGCATTTTCGAATCCTTGATAAATCTCAAAATCGTATGAAATCAAAACTACTACAGTAAATTGGATGCTTGTAAGTTTTCACAGTCGGAGTCGTATTTTAAATAAAAATATAAGTTCAGATATATAAATAACAACAACAAGACTTTACATATAGAATTATCGAGCAGTGGTTGGTATTATATAATTACATTAAATATCAACACAATGCACAAGCAAAGCAACATAGATAATTGAAGACAAACTTCAGCATGAATAGTAATGCAAATATAAAATTCGCTTTGAATTTTATTCACGGGAAAATATTCAAATTTTAGTCAAACACAATTATTATTTTAAATAACAATTATATTTGATCATTGTTCTGGGGAAACACTGTAAATGTATGTACGTCGTTTTTAACCTATTGTAACTTTTAAGTAAACTGTTTTAAAAAATTGTAAGACAGTTTATATGTGAATTTCAGTAATGTATACGTAATCAGATCTTAAAATGAATAATTTTCTGAAATATTTTTTTCATCAAATGTTTATATTTTAAGAAATGGATGGCGAAAATTGGTTTAATCTATTTGATAACATGACAATTTAAGTTTATTTATCTCAATAATGCAGAGGGGCTGAGAGGGGACCCCATATATTTATATTCCAAATTACGATATTATTTCCTAATTAGAAATAGTATTTAGTCACTATATATCAAACACTATTTAATTCATAAGCTATATTTATATTAACTTCTCTACATGTTAATGAAATAAATATTTTATAGAAAATTTTGTTTGGTTACTTCATGAAATAATCACACATTTAGCTAGACTAATATTGTTCATCACTGAGTGTTTGTGAATCTACAGAATATTACCAGGGTGGTGTACTATTTTACATATAGGCATTTCAAATCATGAATTATTAATTCATGAAATCATCAATTTTAAGATCTGGGTACGACTTGAATATTGTATATGAAAGTATACGTGTTTTTTTTAATTATTGAATTACACTTTAATGAAGGTAATATTTCCGAAATTATGTAAAGGCGGGAAATGCGGTCCTCATGTCGCATGCCTGTATGCGAAGGTGTCAATTTTCAAACATCCAAAGCAAATACCACAGAATACGATTACTCACAAAAACATAATGTACGGTGCGACTGAATGGAACCATGATCCCAATGTTTTTCTAGAGATTTGGCTCTTAGTCAAAGCGTTATAACGATTGTTAAAACTAATGTATTTTTTTTCCTGCGAACAAGGTAGTGAAAGATCAAGCAATCCTATACACAATGTATAAAAACCAATCGCAAGGCCCGGGGGCCATTGCGGCTGTTTACTTAGCACGATTATTGGATTAACATTTTAATTTATTGTTCACCCACTACAACCTTACGAGACAGTAGTAGGCCACTATCGTATAAGCTGTAAAATGTTAACACCTGGCAATATTTAGCATATTTTATGTAGAGCTTGTCTAACGTTATGAGAGTCTATGCCTGTAGTGGGTGTATAACATTACAACTGCATTGTCGATTTTGATACAGCTTGTCAACTTGTCATTGTATGTATATATTACAGAAAATAAAGACGATTCACCAATCTGCGGCTGTTATGGTAACCTCTAAGCCAGAATACTACTATGGCTAGCACTAACACTAGGGAGACACGATAACAAAATACGAAATGTAATAAAAGATATTAGAATAACATATACAGGTGTTTTTGACTTTTAAATAATTTGTAACAATATAATACAGCTGAAGTTTTTTTTTGTTTAAGCTCCAGAACTACCAGACTGATTTGAATTTCGTTTCAGACAACCCAAAGGGAGAATTGTAGCTATTTGAGATCCCGCAACCATCTGCAAACGTGTAAAAGCGGATAAACCGCCGGTGAACACTAAGTGCGTTCTCACACTTCCCGGTTGCCGGGTAACCGATTGTCCGGAAAATATTCAGGTTTACGCTTTCGCTCTCCGGACAAATTACACCGGGGACCCGGTAATGGTTACCCGGCAACCGGGGCGTATAATATTATACATAATTTAATAACGACAAGTAACGAAAAAAACGATAAATCGACAATGCAATAGTAGTGATTCTGTAATAACAATGTATTGTACTGCTAGTAGTATATATATATATATATGGTGGTTAATAAGGCGATTAATATATAAGTTTCCTAAATACATTATATTGTATGTAATTATTCTTAGCGCGAGCGAAGCCACCGGAAATTATTAATATGTTAATTCAATAAATACATCTAGATTTGTAGTCGTCCAGTAACAAGCGGCTGGAATCGTTAATAAGCGCAATCAGTACCTAGTAAAAGGTATTGATTACGCTAATTAACCTAAATTCTAAAACCTAATTGCTCATTCCTACGTGTACATTTTAAAATCTGAAATAACACGCATGTTTAAGCGGCTATTTGTAATATTAATAATATATTATTTATAGTTCATATATTATTAATAATAATAGGCATACATGGATATAGTACACCTAAGTTTCACTAACTCTAACTCCATCACCATGAAGCGCTCTTTTGAAGAAAATAACGTAGTTTCTTAATCACTAACATCCCGACTGGATGGTAGTTCATTCCAACATTTTATCGTCATTATTTTTTGAATAGAGGTTTCACAAAAAAATACCATTCGCAAGGCTTTCTGTTAAATGTTTTTTGGACTTCAGAATTCTATTAATATGATAAACGAGGAACTCGCAACAGAGATGTAAGATATAATATTACGTAGCGTACTTGTTTAAGACCACTTATGTGACTAAACATTTAGCTGTGTATATTTAATGCAATCTGAACGATCATCGATAGGCTTCTAAATGAGACTAAGCTAGGTAAGACGTATTAATTTCATATATTCAGTATTCAAAGAATAAATTTTTATAAGTTGTCAAGACGTAACAACTAAAGAGTTAATGTTTCATGTTTCCCATTGATTAGCTGCAAATAATACGCTAATATTGCATTGGTGTCTAGTATATATGTGTAGTTGTTCATGAACGGTTACCACTTACCATCTGGTGGTCTGTCTGCACATATTCTAGCATTTAATGTATAAAGAAATAACTCATCCACAGTGGAGATGACATTCGCAAAATATTAGCAGTTTTATCATTATATAATTTTATATGCGACCAAGCGTACATGGAATAATTTTAAGGCTTATTCGTAAAGGCACATTTTAATAATAATTCGCATTGCCAAATAAAGATTTTGAAGTGAAGATGTTGCTTCTACAACAGCGAAAAAAGTATGATTTACTTGCTGCAAGTTCAGAAACAAACTCTCCACAAAGACTTTCAACAATCAAATAAATTTCTAAAGTAAGACAAATCATGTTTTCCACAATGACCTTTGTTAAGATAGAGTAATTAGGAAGAATGAACCAAAAACGGCAGAAAATTTAACCATAATAGTATATTTAAAATAGAAAACAAATATTTAAATGTTTACAAGGCATACAATAATAAAGGATTGCGTACAACGAGGGAACATTTATGCGCATCATTCACAACTTTCTTATTTGACTAGTTTCTTGCTATAGGTACAAAAATAAACGCAAACTTGTTTCCCTATCGCTTACGAAAAAAGATTTGTTTGGATTATCTAAAATTTGGACATTGTATATGCAATTTATAACGGTAACGTCTGAATCAAAACAGATTCTTCTCCTTCGGGTCCTAGCCGCTCGTTAAAAATATGTATGGAATATGTGACATACTATATACACATTTTTAAATAATATATTCGTAAGACAGTCCGATTTCATTCATATTTCCGTCGCATATTACCGAGGATCAGGATTTGAAAGAATTTCTATATAGTATATTCATTTTATTATTAATATTATTGCCAGTAAAATATACCAATAATAAACTAATTTTTTAACTGTGCGTAATTTAGATAAGTAATAATTAGAGTATCTAGATAGCTTGTTCAATTATTTTAGTTTAATTGTGTTTTTTAAACGTTATTTAATATGATAATTATATGTAAAGTAAAAATGTAGACAGCATTTCAGCATTTTGGTATGTCATAACTAAAATAAAATTACATTAAACGTATAAATGGAAAAATATAAAAAAAAATTGACTGATTGGAAAAATTATGTGGTAAAGGCAAATTAGTATGTATATATTAAAAATAAAAATGATATGGTGCTTTGAAGGTTAATGCAGACCAAAAATAAGACGCTCATGCATTTTTTTTTATTATTTATTTTTATATAAAAATATGTTAAAAATCACAGAGCAATCAAAATTCCATCTGTCGAAAAAGGGACAAAAATACTTCGTGCCTTGGAGATAGAACTCATGAAGCAAGTTGGACCCTCGGCTTCTGAGCAATGTATAAAGAATTAGTGTTCACGACGTCCTTGTGCTTGGGCATTACTTTGTGGTTAATCCATATTTAAACAAAAACTAGCTAGATGACCGAGTTTTGCTCGTTATTTGCCCAATGTTATTTATGATTTCTTTACTAATATTATTATTACCGTATTCCTCTTTTTAAGACGAAACTTACTTTTGCACGTGGTTTTTTTACCTAACAATACAACGGCCTAATTTATATGCCTGTTGGATTATAGCCCACGCAGACGGAGTCACGGGCAACAGCTACTTTTTATATAAATTAACAATTTAGACAATCCGATTGATTGATTGAAAGTGCTCTGTGATTTCTTACATTTTGTTTTCAAACCATAAACCACTGTCTACTTGATGAGACATGTATGTTTTCATTGCATTAGTAATGGACCTTTAAATGAAATACTGTTCCAGAATGGGCATTTATGAACTGAGCGTTTAGTTAAATTTTACACACAAAAAACGGCAAATGTCAACAAAAACATTACCTCTTTAAAATACTCGAAATTACTGAAAAATAAAACAAAAATATGATAAAATAATTATTATTACGTCACCTGACTAAGATGTTAGTAACATTTATATAAACTATTATTAGTTAGCTGTGGATTTCTGGCAGTACAAAGTTCACCCGGTAGTTAGTTAAATTGTCATAATGTAAAAATATATATTTCGTTGTTAACAGTTAGGTACTATAGTATCAAAACAGTTCAAAACAATTAGAAGTCACCTTAATACTTAAAATTAATTGAGTATTATTAAAAAAGTTGTGTATAAATCAAATGCTATATTATTTTTATTAATACCTGTGTACCTAAATATTATTTTGGTATAGTTATTTACTGTGTATACATACATATACATTTAGTTTAAAGTGTTTATTCTAATATTACAAATATACATTAATTTTATTTAGTTGTATAAATTTTACAGTGTAAGATCAAATTTCAGATTTCATTTTGAAATGAATTATGTCTTAAAAATTCAGTTTTTTTTCTCTCCTTGTATTTTTCATTATTTGATGATAGCAAAGTCTTTTGTGACAATACCTATATGTCTTTCTGTTAACAAGGAGCAGATTTGCTGTAGTAGAATTATGTTTGTATAACTGAGTCAATATATTTGTATAACAAAGTAATGTGAATTTTTTTACATTTTGTTAATAGTATAATTTTGATTTTATTATTATTGAGACGTGAGAACCTCAGTAGTCTAGTGGTGTGCTCTCATGACTTTAATTCTAGTAGCCAATGTTTAGATTAATCCACATCATGTACCAATGATTTTTTCTAATTTAAGAACATTTTCTGAGTACTCCTAGAGTGAAGACAAATATTTGTGTATGAGAATTTGGCCTAATCCAGGTTTGGGTCTAGTTTTATTTCAAGGTTGCAAAGGTCAGATGGCAGTCACTCTGTATAAAAACTGCCCTGATTAAATACTCCAGATTAGAAAACCAACAAACCATATTGATATAAAACGAGATAGGGCTAGGACGACAATCAAGCGGTTTAAGGTTATAAGGAATTAAGTAATAAAAAAAAAAAATTCTAACAAATTACTAATCTCACTGAAAATTTTTTAAGAAACCATAACATACAACGTCAAAGTGAAACTTATTTTAATAATATGACACAACCAAGTACAATATAACATATTAAACTAAAAAATACTTTGTATTTTTAAAAATTTGCTACTCTTAACCATTAATTATTTGACTGGTTGTTGTTTGTGGTACACTTAAAATCCCCTCTGACTATCTGAATTCTGAAATAATGTTGTTATGATACTCAAAGTATGCTCAGTGGAGTGTGCAAATGACATTTATTTTATTTAAGGGTTCCGTGTAGTCATTCATTTAGACTTTAGACAAAGGGGTTCCCATAAAGATTTAGGAAACTTCTGCCCTAGCATATGACAATCTTCGGAGTAGCTAGCTGTAGCATATATGATAAGCGAATTGGCAGATCAATTTGAAAATTTTAAAGCATCTAAAATACTTATATTATGTCTGTACTCTTAAGTCTTTCCATGTATTGTTTTTTAATTCTTGAGATTGTTCAACCATCAAAAGTGGAAATTTTATATATAACTTTTCCCCCCCCCCATTTCCATTTTCCCCAGCTAATCTACAAAACTAAAAAGGCACCAATACAACAATGCACTAGTAAATCTGCGTTTAACATGATATCTCTAATATTATACAGTCAATTGTGGCTAATATTAGTAGTCCATAGTACAAAACCTGAACAATTAAACAATTGACTGTAAGCCAAATTTTAACATAGACACAAAAGATTTATTTTAAGACTTATATTTTTGGACTTCATTCAAATACAACATTCAACTATGAATCAGATAAAATTATTAAATACATTATTTCATATGAAACATTTAAATATACTACAAATTAGTATCAGATATTAATACAATTATTTTTCTAAACTATGAGAAATTTAAATAATTAATACCTCGATTGGATATTCTACATTTTTAAATAAAAATTAAAATAAATTTGATTACATTGAAAGGAATATATTCTACAACACAACAATTTCAAGTCATTACAAAACTAATTAAAGCAGTTGCTATTATTCAAATTAATATATTTCAGTACCTACATCATAGAATAATAGTAATATTAATGCATTTAACACTATAGAAATAAGGTCATATACAAGTATGTCTTAAGTTTGGTTGTAACAATAATACAATAAAATGAGTCAGAATTGGTTATTCATTTTAGAGACTTCTTGTACTAGACAATATTGATTAGATATATATAAAAAAGCAGTGTGTAAAAGCATGCATCAACTAAAACTCTAATGTTGTTTATTAATACAAATACAATGTAACAATTTCTGTAAGCAATAACTTTAATTTTTTTTTATATTGCATATTATTTTTTCTACAAAAACAAAATATTTTTTAACTAATATGCAAAGATAAACTTTATTTAAAATAAAAATAATTTGAATGTTAACTTATTTGACTTTATCACTTAAATAATAAGATATTTTTGTCATTGAATACCAGTTGTACCCATGTATTTTCTTAAGTTACATCAAGTGAAGGTCATAATTTGTAGTCAAAATAGCATTATAACTTCCTCAATAAATTTTATTAAATTTATTTTATGTATCTTTAGTTGGCTATTTTTATGTATTTAATGCGCAATAAATACTTATTGTTTTATATTTTTATCTCTCAACATAAAATAACTTCTCATGCTGTTTTTAAAACAATTAACCTCATCACTATCATATGAATAGAACTAACTGTTAGTGGGATTGCCAGACTAATGTTTGTTTACAAGTTTGAAACAATAATGTTAGTATGTGCAATTCAATGCTAAAACGCAAATAACTTGTTAAGAAAGTTTTCAAAGCATGAGTTATTTGATGGTTATGACGACGTATTTAGAGTATCAACTTACCTCTGAAGTGATATGATGCCATCCACTTGCTGAATCACTTGAAAACGAACCACTCGTAATCAAAAGACCACTATCTTCACTTAACGGAGGGGCCTCGGAGTGTGTAGAGAAGGAAGGCGGTGACTCCATCACCCCAGAAACACTATTCTAATATACAAGCATAAAGTTATCATATATATATTGATCTAATACTAAACTTTCCATGTGTATAAAATTTAACAAAGGTAAAAATTATTTTTACGACATTCACATTACAAAAGATTAAAAAGATTAAGGCAAAATTCCTTCTTCTTCTTCATAATGCGTTTTAAGTCATGTAGTGATTTCCTTATATAATCGAATATTTGGAATTCTTAAATCGATTTTCATATCATTCCAATTTTGTTAGTAACACCAATACAAAATAATTTTGCGTCAGCCGTATAATCTGTACCAATTATTATTTGTAGAAATAGGAAACATTCCACAAACTTGGCTAAACGTAAGATAATAGATTTTTCATTCCAAAAGCACCGAAAAAACCAATCATTAAATTATGTTTTGAAAAACAAATTTCAAGGATAATAATCGTTTCATATTTTTACACGAAATATAATTAAATTTGAATAACAATAAAACGTGATCTGTCCGAGTTCCTTGTGTAAAATAAATCATCTGCCTCATATCTGAGTAAAATATAAATTATCGCTCTCCGGTCTATCGCCAGTATGACCACCCCTGTGGGGTAAAGGTACGGCCGCGGCTGTCGCCTGTTAAAACCGTTAGTCGCGTAGGGTCCCAGGTTCAAGGTCGGGCAAATTTTCTTAAATGTTTTTGAGATTATTTTGAGTAAGCATTGCATTGCCTATTATTTTGAATGTGCCCAGAGTGGCGATAAACTTGCTACCTATCACATCATGGGCGCTAGTACCTTGGCTAATCGTGGGTGTTCGTTCGTGGGCCGTACGTCGTAAGTCGTGGATATACTAACACACCTCTACTTACTCCTCCGGGGATAAAAGGTGTGAAGATACTTTTAAATATGAATTATTAGCTTTTTTAAATCAATTTTAAGAGCGTTGTTGCTCCATGTTTTGTTACTCTGATAATATGTCTACATAACATTTATTCCTTACTAGCTGTCCGCCCGCGGCTTCGCCCGCGTGCATTATTTTAATAATACAGACAACTTTCAAAGGGCAGACATTTTT
>DVZL01002802.1:0-14887 GCA_018236625.1 Lasaia peninsularis
CGCTCCTAATAATTGCAGCGTGATGTTATATAGCCTAAAGCCTTCCTCGATAAATGGTCTATTCAACACAAAAAGAAGAAACAAAGAAACAAAGAAACAAACAAACAAACAAACAAACAAACTCTTCAGCTTTATAATATTAGTATAGATAAGCAATTAGTAAAACATGTTTATTTTGATATAACAGCCTGTAAAAATTTGTTTATTTGTTTAGAGTACTAGCTGTGGCCGCGACTTCGTCCATGTTTTTGTTTAATTATTATTCCGAAATAAAATTCTAAAATAAAAGTAGCCTAAGTTATTATTTATTATATCAGCTATCGGCAACTGCTGGAACAAACAGACAGACAGAAATTGTTATTTTGGTATATGTACGGTGTGTAAAAAACGCTTTCAGTTAAATGCATATGTATGGATGTATTTAGTTGCAAGTGTTTTTTCGAATATTATAAAAAGACATTTCAATTTTGTTTATTCGTATAGAATATAATATAGTGTATGTTTACTTTAGCGGTTAATTACTAGAGTATTACGTATCACAATATAGGTAATTAAATTATATCTATAATGGAGCTCAGCCTTTGCTTCGTGGAAATTTTATTTAAATACTAGCAGACCCGGCAAACTTCGTACCGTCTGAGTTTGAGAGATAACATTAGTCTTGTATATATACCTATACCCTTCGTTGCTTCCTAGCTTCTACTACGTTAACAAAATAGCCTACGTTTCATTTATTTATGCATAAACAACTTAACTTATGTCGTGCGCTGAATCAGGAAAGAAATAGTCTGAGGTGAATAGCACCGAGGACAGATAATCAATAATCTTATAATAAGCTGATCGGGCGTCTATGTGATGGCTCGCATAATATATAATGGGAGATAAGGCACAAAATAGGACAAGTGTTGCTGGTTTAAAAATTTAAAACAGTTTCCTTGCTATTTGTTAACTTTAATAAAAAATGTAGATCAATCACGAATGTTCGTTATGACGTCTCAGAGACCGCACCAAGACGGAGTAGCGGTCTGAACCATTCCCGGACTTCTCGGATTTATATTATTTATCCAATCGCTATCCCGCCATTTTGTCATCATTTACGACCAAGGCAGTTTATTTTCATCTACCCTTAATAGAGTGTGATGAAAATAAATTAATTATTTCGGGATCCATTTCATTCATTTATTGCTATATATTTCCTTATTTTTGCCTTGTTGGTAGAAGGTTAAGCATACACGCCAAAAATCACTGACCAACTGCGGGGCTCAGGTTCAATCCCCGACAAAGGACGTATGTTGTGAACATAGATGTTTTTAATTCCAGTTCTAGTTGTTAATTAAATGTACGCTGGTATCTATTTAAGTATAAGTGTCGCTGTCTAACACCCATAAGACAAGCATATAATTTACTTTGGCCTTAGTATATGGCTAGTGGTGAGTGGTGACGTATAGACGCGTCACGAGCACCGCTTGTGAGCTCGATATCAATTTCTGTAATTTGTGAGTTTATTTAAAAGTAGGTGTTAACGTTAAGCTTACTACAGTAATTGTATTTCTATATCTTAGATATAATATCCGATACAATGGATTAATTACTTGATCTTCGTTTACATGGTTTTGTACTATTCTCGCACAGGATGTTTGAAAAAAATAAGTTACATTTTTTATATTAAACATAACCTTTTTAAATAAAAGATACATTTACACAAAATATTTTCCTACATATTTACCTTGAATATCCAATATAGTCCAAGAATATTCTTCTTTCTAAATTGTGTCCTATTATTATTTGTGTTTGTATGTTGTAAGACAAGGTTTGGAAAATATATAAAAAATAACTTGTATATTCATTTGACAATACCATTACCAATGTAAATAAATGGTTTAATTTACCTCAATTACGCTGACAATATAAATAATCTGTTAATTATTTTATTCACTGGAAGGGTTTCATTTCCTAAGTCTGTACGTCTGTAAATTGAAAGAAATGATGAATGTACGAACATAGGTCAGATAGTTCACTCGCATTTAGAACTTCAAAAAATATGTGATGAAAATCGATTTTATCGTTACTAATTTTCTTTAAAGATATACAGACATTTTATATTTTTATTATATTATACAGTAACTTATGACAAAAATTAGGTTTTCATTTCGTCAGTGCGTTTGTTTTTGTTTCTTTTTGGTATGTTTATCACGCGATAACTAAATTACTTAAGTCAGTTACTTTACTTAGCAGTTATTTACTTAAGTTAGTAACTTAAGCTTTAGCCCTAATGATGCTGTAAAAAGCGAAACCGATCGGATCGTTAAAAAAATTTTAATTATAAGTAAGTTTTTTTTATTTAAAATATGATTATGTTAATGAGATTGAAGTCTATATTTTTTGCTGTGTTTGACCAAACATTTCGTGACTAATCTTCGTTTAATCTAAATTTCTGCAAATGGGATAAAGTAATCCCTGAAGAAACTTCTAGATCTAGGATAGATTTATTCTTTACAAAGCCGTTACTTACTCGATAAAGTTCGGTTGTAAAACCAACTTAACGTTTTAATTAATTCCAATTGCAATTTCATTTCCTTGTGGTTAACCTCGATACGGGGAAGGATTAAAACTGATAGACGCAAAGTGTAGTTGAGGCTTTACTTGTATTACAATATAGTGCAAATAGAATCAGCCTGTATGTGTTAAATATTATGCGCTTTCATATCCATGTATGAAAATCAATATTATCATTATCCAACGTCTATAACATCTTAAATCGGTTAATATTTTTGTCGAGATTTAGGAAATTACCTTCTAATATAATCACTTTCACATTAATATTAGTAAGATCAGTAAGATTAAATTTTCTATCTCTTTTGTTGTTATTGCGAAAAATATATTTAATGTGTGTCTGTATTTCCAGGTTGAAGTGTATATTAAATGTATTCTAATATTTGTTTAAGTATTAATAGCGTTAACTAACACCCATATCACATTTAATTTACTTATACACATATTTAATTTATGTCTGTCGAGGTAAGATACATATGTGTAATTTGTCTATTTATATAAAAAAAGTTAATTTAAAATACTTTCATTTAATACTATATTTGATTTATACCCACTGTATAATCGTATACTTTGCTTACTTTGAGGTTAAATCAATTTGTGTAATTTTTGAGTTATAAAAATAGTTCTGCATAAATTTTCATTTGAATATAACCGTTGAGAGTTGCATAAAAATCAAACTTCAGGAGGCACATTTACGATGAGTGATGAATCAATATTGCCTTCGCAATGACCCAGCAATGCTCATGGGGATAAAAGTGATAATATGGCTCGTATTGTTTAATTGGTAGGTCAGGCGGTATGTCAATTATAGTTCGTTCAACCACGTCGTTAAGCTTTAATAAAATAACTCATGGATGACGCGTCTGTCATGGAAATTTTATTCTAATATTTTATTCATGGATTAATAAAAAATACTAAACCGTTGACGCGAGATTAATAATTTGAACCGAGTAAAACTGTTCAAAGCCGACTCTGGTTTCAATATTAATTCTGTAAATACACACTTTTAAGTTTGACATTACAACCACTTGACAGATAACTATGCAATTTTAAATTGAGAAGTTCCCATAAAGGTAAAGATACCATTTGGAGACTCCTAACGACGACCTGTCCGCAATATTAAACATCTATCTCATTCTGATAGGGCCGGAATCTCACTCTCACAAGAACAGCTTGTATTGTCTCGTTATCTCCACAACGCCGGTATAAAGAGAGGTTGTCCAGTCTAGAGTAAATAATAATCCCATCAAAAATGTCCTGTAAAAACCCAAGTCTCACAGGTCAATTTGTATGACCGTAAGAAGTAGTGAGGTCGCGGAGCGGTCGCGGCGGCCGAGTCTATCATTTGTTTAAAATGTAAAACATTTTCAATATTGATATGGTGATAACTTACGTAACTACTTAAGACAGAAGGTCCCTTAAGTAGGAACTAAATAAATTAACCGACTTGGTATGACATCGATCTCACAACTTTTACGGCAATAAAAATTGCTCATTATTAAATATGTTTTTTAAATTAATCAATTATTCTACTCCAATAAATAAAATTTGAGTGTCTAAAGGTAATATTAACAGAATGGCATTTACGAAAAGCATAATATGTATGTTTACAAGGTAAATATACAAATCTGTCTGTTCCTCTGTTTGTACCCGCTAATCTCAGAAACGGCTGGACCGATTATGACGGAACTTTTATTGGCAGACATCTGATGTAAAAAGAAATGGCTGTGGCTACACTTATTTTAGAAAAGTATATTGTATGTTGAAATATAATGTAATAAAATAATAATTAATTAAAGACGCGAACAAAGTCGCGGGCACAGCTAGTTAATAATATGGCGGATTTTATTATTAGTCTCCTTTCTTTCATGTTAATCGGTAATTCCGAGCTATTTAGTCATGCACATATCACATCATGCAGACCTCTGCCTACATCTTTGGGGATATTAGGCTTGATGTATTTTTTTACCCCCCTCCCGTCATGCCTTATATATCTAGGTACCTGTCTGCAACTATTATTCCATTATATGGGTACTATCGTTCATTAACTGCAAATATAACTTTGTATTATCATACATTTATATGGGATTACAAAGTTATTTATGCAATTGATGTATCTAGAAATATAGACAGAAATTATAAAATGTTAGATTTTTCCCTTGTTGTAGATACATGTAGATACACTAAACACTAATTATATTCTACATTTAAAGGTTCTATGTCTACTAGAAGTGCCTTAGACTTTTAATGATCGGTCAGTCAGTGACAAAATTATGAAAGTTTGACACGTTACAATTCTTGAACTACTGGGTCAAATTGAATGAAATTTTAAATATACCGTGTTCATACGATGCCTGCTTGGTAACTGAAAATTCAGGCTTGTTGTATTATCCACAACGAAGTTATAGGGGGTGAAAAAAAAAAAACCAGATAGTTGTAGAATAGGCCATCTGCCTTCCACCCAGGCAGCTCGTGAGAGGCGAGCAAAGGGTCTGTTGTCATCAACACCGTGACATTGACTAGGTGGTAGAGTCTTGCAACGACTCGCCCGGATTGGTAGCACGGCCTTATCTATTCCTGCCACAATAGCGTCAGTGCTCGCCTTTGTCGTGTTCTGCTTTGGAGGGTAGGGTAGCCGGTAAACTTACTCACGCAAAATGTTTACCATCCCAGTCTCAGGTTGGCAACGCACCTTAGGTCTCTATAGGCGACGTGTATTTCTTACCATCAGGAAATCTGTCTGCTTGTTTGCCTTACAATATCATAAAAAAAATAAGCAATACTATATATTCGGGACAGATCTGGGTTAGGAATGTAATCTTTAGTTTCATGGAAGTTCCTCTTTTTCATATTAGTCATGAGCGCGAGCGGCTACCGTGAGTCAAGTACAATAAGTCATTATAATCATATAAGGGTCCTAAAGTGGTGACGTCACACGTGGCTTCCTTACCGAACCTCATCGAGCGAGATTTAGCGGCATCGAGAAAATACACGATACACTAATTTCTTCATTAATATTTCACTTGAGCAGTTTAACTGGACAAAACGCTACTAAAACTGATTAATTTTACTCTCGAACGCCGAAACTCTCAAATCTACAGTTATTACTTTTGAATTTTGTAGTCTAGGTCCGTATTCATTAAATTAATTATTACTAAATTACTTACTAAAAGTAAAACTCATATGTGGAAATGTAGAAAACTAATTAGTTAAGTGAGTGAGTCGTAAATACTGGGCAATACTCGTGAGTGATTACGAAAAACAATTATGTACAGCCGTGACGAGCTTAAGTTTTAGTACTTGATAAATTGTCCTGATGGACAACATGTACCTCATAAATGTTTCTTCTTTTGGTTATGTCATACCTTAAGAACTGTTTTATCAATTTTATTCAACACTGTTTTAAACTTTTAATACTAAGTGTGGGGAGAAATTACTAAGAATTTCAGAGATTTTGATGTAAGGGACAAGCGTCGATACATATTCTTACAGAATAAAATTATAAATTACTTAAATTTTTATTCGCTAAAAAGTTAAGCAAAAAGGTATATATTACATATTCAAGATGTCTGTTTGTAAATATTATTTTTATTTTATTTTCACACGGACGGGTAAATGAAATGATAAAATTTTAGATAAATAGTTAGGTTCTTCGTCTGTTTGTAACTTTTCTTGTTGCTCATGACAGTTCAGTCTTCCACAAATAACGCACTTTTACCGTCTTTGGTGTTTAGGCATTAGTAGCTCAGGAAAGACTTAATTTTAATTTCTGAAACTTGCGCGGCGCGCGCAGCTGACGAATAGCACTTAACAATTTCGTTTATTATTTTGTAATGCATCAATATTATACCTAAGTCAATTTATCTCTCCTACCTCACATCCAATCTATGGAAAGTCAACCAAAACACTACAAGTGTATACTAGTCCTGCAAAAAACTCATCTGCATATTACTTGTTGACAATAAAAATATTATATTGCAAGAGTGATATTTGTTGTTTTCAAAAGCAACCATTGGTAGGTTGTTACCGGCCACAGGGTGTGGTGGCCGAGCCCTGCTAGGACGGCGACCTATTTCACGTATAACGATGTCGTCAAATGAATATTACTTTCCTTTTATTCCATTATATCTTTTACTGCTGAAAATATTTTTCGATATTTTATATAAAAGAATAGTTTGCAAGATATAGTTACAAACAAACATATCAGATAATAAATGTTTAAAAACATATCAGAAAACATAATCCTCGATTAGCCGTATTACGAAGGAAAGATATGTGTTTAGTCAATCCTTATCATGATTTTTTTATAAACTTAATAACGCAAGGTCTTCCAAAATGTCAGCTTAGACATTCTCCCGTTCGACACGAGACAACATCGTGGACGTGCTTTTCTAATAATATTCTACTTTGTCTTCTTGTAATATTGTATAAACTCTGAATGAGCTCGTAGAGGTATCAAAACTTGGAACAAAAACCCTGGAATGGTTACATAAATGATTATACTCATATGCCAACCATTAAACTATGACTTATTTAGGAAGGATTGTGCGGCAATTTTCCAAAGTAGGGTAGCAATCTGCTCTTGCTCCTTACCTATCCCTAAAATGATGGTGTCAAGGTCCGGTCCGGAAAGTACAGAACCCGGGCTTGCACATTAAGTCAAACGCTCCGGTCATAAGACACCGACACACCTATAACATCTATGGTGTCTATAGGCTCTAACATCGGAATTGTAGAGTATTGTTTGCTTATCACATAAAAAATCTATTCTATTTATCATATTTATATCTTATCTTTCCGAAGTTTACTTCCAATGTCATGATGAAATATGACCAAAGTAAAATGTGGGCAACGAAACGCAATACGATAATAAATGTAAACGAGATCTCGGCGAACACGTCCCGGAGAAACATTCACAAACGTGACAATTAAAATGAAAGAAATAAGACTTCCACGAGGCTCTATTGTGGTTTATTTTTAGATAAGAAAAATGACTTTCATACGACACTGCTATATTTATCTTTTAAAATACAATAAAAATCGTCATACACACAATATTTGTAAGGGTAGGCGGTTTAAATACGCGTCTAATGATTAAGTAGTATCACTAGGGGGAAAACTTGTGGTAATAAAGAGTTTGATCATTCATTATTGAGTATATTTTATTAGATATAACTAACAAATTTAATACATTTAAAAAAACACAATCAAAATTATAACCTTTTTTAGAAAATCTATTAAAATAATATAATTGCTAGTGTGTATGCTAGTCGTGGATAAAAGCTAGTTTATCAGATGTCAGATATTTTATTTCTTATTTAAATATTTTAAGCCCAGAATCAAACGATGCATTCTCAATCACGACTACATTTCATTAATTCTGAAGGTTATTTATCAAATCTTTTCAGTGTATGTTTCATATACTATTATAATTTGTACTATATTTATGTAGGGTAATATGAATACTAGATTACATATAGATCAAGTCTTTGGCATATATCAAGAAACTATTGGATGAAATATTTTCTAGAACTTCTAACTGTCTGAATTTTTTGTTACTTAGGATACTTCTTCTGATAGTTACTTAATTCGTTGGTGAACTTAAAATAAAATATAAAATACCAAATCTAGCTTTTACAAAGTAGTAAAAAGAGTGAATACATTTACAAAATTGTTCTGCTAGTAAATATTGTCAGAGCCACGACATACAACAACCTGTCCGCAATATTGTCAGAGCCACGACATACAACAACCTGTCCGCAATATTGTCAGAGTCACGACATACAACAACCTGTCCGCAATATTGAACACCTCACAGGGCCACCTATCTTACTGACATATTTTTTGACGTTATCCAATTCCGAAAGAGTTAGCAATAATATTTACAAATTATAATAGCTACATATTGTAACAACCTCAATCGTCTGATTACAATGAGATCTAGATCTATTTGCGTATTGTATAATATTTCTGAGAATACATAATATTATATAGGTACACAATTATGAAAACAAGAGACAAGATCTAACAAATAGAATATCGGCGAGAATGATTTCTGTGTTCGATAAATAAACGTTATACACAGGAAATTAATAAACAAATAACAGGAAATTAATATTGTTTATTGTATGAGTAGATAAATAGTCTGCGTCGAGGTCAAACGTCGGCCTACTTCCTGGTCCAATACGCGGTAGGTAAAACACCTGCAGGCTATGTAAATAGGACCTCTTCGGAAGAGTTAGTCTTGTGGAAGAGATGTTGCAAATGAATTAGCATAATATATCAAAAATACTTGTTGTGATATTCTCATCTTTCATTCCTTTAGTTTTAGCAAATACAAGAAACTATACGACTTGGTTGTATACGCTAGAATTTCTTTCCATAATTGGTGAAATTTTCATAGTTTTAATTATTTTTCACAAGAAGTGAAAGGCTTTTTATGGCCAGCACTTTGTGAATTTCTATTAATATGTATGGTTTTTTTTCATTATAGTTCTGATTGAATTTTCAAGATGAATAGATAAAATACTTACACATTTAAAAGTGCAATGGTTGTTTTATTAGAACTATGTGAATATTTATGGTAGTACTATACAAATAAATACAAATGGTAGGAATTTCTTATTCTTGAATGTTTCTTGCATAAGTCTGTAATACTTATTATTAATCTGAAATAATTTTAGCATTATAATAAAACACACAAATAGTGAAATTAATCTGTCAATTCCAGGATTGAGTTTTAAAATATTCTAAAATAAATTAAAAATAGCTAAAATTATTTCTCATTTGAAACGTATCACAGTGAAAGTGACAAACCGCCATTAATTTAATTATTTATTTGATGTTAGCAATAATTAAATAATATTAAGTATAATAAAAAAAAAATTGATATACTAGAAATTTTAATTCGGACAAACCAGAAACACATGCTTTTAAATAATTTAAAGGTAGTAAAACTACTAAAAACCAACTTTAATTCTAGTTTTGTGTCAAAACTTGACCAAATTGGAACGGCACCACACGGAAAGTACAGCTTCCAACTGAATAAGTTTTGAGTTTAGACACAAAAAACATAGTCGAATAAAATGAAGTCTCTCTGGTATTACCTCAGTTAAAAATAACCAAGAAATATGGTTAATTTAGTTAAAACATTTACCAAAACATTAAAAAGAGAACTTTAAGAATCGATTGTAAATGAGTAGTACATAAAACGATAGAACAGAGAGCGTCGATCAATAGTTTAGAACAAAAATGGTAGTGACGCGAATGAGAGACAATTGGCCGTGTTCGATGGACGTCAGCAATTAGCCGTCGGTATTGAGATGAATTCAATTTGAGTCTGCCGCGAGCTCCACGGCTCGTGCGAACGATGATGCAACCGATCTTATTCGGATGTAATGTTATGTGATTTTTTTATAATTCGCTTATAAACATCTAACGATTCACAGCAATATTAAACTTGTCGATTTTCCTTCAATCGACGGTAATTTTACATCTAAAGATCATTAATTTTCCAGTTAGACAGTTAGTTATCAAGTGGTAGGCAGAAGCGTATACACGGATGTTAACCGCGGATATTAAGTACCATGATGTGACAGTTGGCAAGTCCGTAGTCTTCTGTCACACAAGTCTAATCTCAGACAAAGTTCTATTTTTTAGATAAACTGAAAAAAAATGGTCGGAATAATTTGTTCTACCCTGGAATCGAACCAACATTGTACGTCAAAGTCGGACATCGACTACATTTGGCATAGAGACTATTATTTGAGGGTGGTGTCAAGAGGTGTGTGTGTGCATGAAAAGAGTAATTAATGTTGAGCAAGCTAGGGAAATTTGTAGGAATCGTGACATTTGACACTCCTTACTCTTTATTACTCTCTGCCTCCCACATAACGGACCTGCGTGAAGATATGTATGAAATTTTGTAATACATTGAAGTAGGTAATAATATATAGTATAAAATATGATCTAATCTTTCTGAAATAGACTTAATAAAACTTCGAAGCTAGTTAACAAGTGGAACAAAAACTTTCGTAAATTCTTTGTACCTCTATTCATTTCCGAATTTCAAAAACCTGCCTCATAAGCGTTTGCCCTTACAAGGAATCAATATTCTCTCTAAATTTCAATTTCAGACGACAAGTGGCTCGGTGGCGTCGAGTCAATCGGGATGTTGCCTTTTAAACGTGAAATCGAAAAAAGAAAGGTGTTTTACATTCATTTGTATGTTTGTTATGCTATTATTCCGTTAGTCCCAAATAGTTTTAATGGTTCTAGTTTTGTAAATTAGTCATACTTCAGAGGTGGTCCAATGTCAGTTTTATGACGAATGGTTTATGATTTTTGAAAAATTCAATAAAAACAGAAAGAGGGACTTAAACAACATTCACCATTCATTATAAAAACTCAAGTTTTGCAGTTTAACTGGGTTTTTTGGACATTTCAATGGATACTTTAAACGAAATACGCTCATCCCTGTTCATCTTCTAAATCCCTGTTAAAAATTGAAGAGCAACCCGTGTTGTTCCAGGTCCTCTGTGTAGAATAGACCATCTGCCTACTTACCAGGTAGCTTGTAAGAGGCGAGCATAGGTTCACTGGGTCATTTCCAACAAGACTACTGGTGATAGCAGCAATTCGCCCGGGTAGGCATCCACAACCAGGAATAGCTATTCCTGCCGCCATAATAACGTTGTCGTGTTACGGTTCGGAGGGTAGGGTAGCCGGTAGACTTGCAACTCAGGCCTAAAATCCCGGCCACATGACAGTAACGCACCTACAACATATATGGTGTCTATAGGTCGCGGTTGTCTCTTATCGTCAGGATAGCCGTGTGCTTGTTAGCTGTCTTATCCCATAAAAAAGTACGACAAAAAGTAAAAATAAATATCGTCACGCCCAAACACTCGTAGGAGTAGGCAGAGAAATATGAAACCACGATTAGCCGACGATATTAGGTCCCATTAGGATGCATGATGCGGCAAGTCCGTCGCTGTACAAATGCCGTGTTTTCTTACGATGTTGTCCTTCGCCGTAAGAGTACCTACTCGGGAAATGTACTTACGATAGAAAACTCATTGGTACATCACGGGGTTCGAACTTGGGCTACCAAAATAGAAGTACGAAGCGCATACCACCGAGGGTCTTAGAAAGTAACTATGTACCTAGATAATAAAAATTTTGTTTTAAAAGTTTGAAGAAAAAAAAATGTAAGCCTTTTTAAAAAAATACGTCTTACGATGTTTGAAAATATGACAAAGTTTTAAAATCTTCACAATTTTAAAACTAAAATTTAATGAACTACATACTTAGTTATTTATGTTGGTCGGTTCTATTTTGCGGAACTATGACCTTATGTAACGATGTAATGTTATTTAGATAATTTTATTCATATAGATGACGGACTTGCCACCTGTCACCATGGGACCTGTGCGCATCGAAAATACTATAAAATAGCCACTTAGGTATTTGTTATCAAACTAATTTATTTTTTAGGCACGGTCCTTTGTTCTGGACTCGTAATTGATTCAGCAAATAAAAACCGTAGGGACAAGCAATAAAAAGTTATGTAAAGACCAGATATACGGTGTATCCAACGTCATAAAATTTAATAGCAGTTCAACGGTTTTATTAAACGTTTATTGCATTTCAGTAAAACATCTTCATGTATAAAATATTTCCGAACAATTTGTATTTTTTTCGGCAAGAACTACGTACTAAAATCAGGAAATAACTTTAATTTTAAATTCTAGTATGTATCTTTAATATTGTAAATTCTGTACTGTATTATTTAATGTAGTAAATAAAAAAATACTCTTTTTACATTTTAATTCCTTCAGATCAGCTATACAAAGCTGTAGAAGGCAACACTAATCCTACAATGTTAGTATCTAAAATTATATATTTCTGTTAATAGATATTGGAAGGTAAAACATTTCATTTCTAAATGAAAGAGATATCTCATAATTGAAAAGCTAACGTTTTACAATTTGAATATTAAAATTTCGAATTGAAAAAGTAATCCCGGATTAACGAATCGACGTGCTTCCAAATTTTCAAACATTCACCAATGGCGTGGCAGTATTTTTTAAAACAAATTTAATTTGGAATAGAATGGTCCAATCAAAGGACAATTTTAACAAATGAGACTGTTTCACTTGAAAATATCTCGAATCCTGCGTTAGAAATGTGAACAAGAGAGTTATTAAAAGTCAAAGATGTACATACACAATTGTGATAATTCTGCTGCGAATGAACAGAATAGTAATACAATATTGGAAGTTATCGCTATCTCTTACAAGTATCAAGTAAAAGAAAGAGATAAAACACGTTTAGTGACTTGAGTTTTCTGCGACATTCCTACTCAAGTTTTCCCTTACATCGACGACTCGGAATAAGTATATTTACATAACTACAAGTTACTTATTATGTGCTAGCTAATTTCATTTCCATACAGAAAAAAATAGCATTCACTTTTTTATGAGATAAAAAAAAACCAGCACACGACTCTCCTGATGGTAAGAGACAACCGGGGCCTATAGACACCACCATAGTTGTTGTAGGTGCGTCACTGTCCCTGGGTGTCCCGGGGTGTTAGGCCTGGTGTGCAAGTTTACCGGCTACCCTACTCTCCAGACTGGAACACGACATAGTCATTATGGTGGTAGGAATAGGTAAGGCGGTGAATCCCTATCTGGGCGAGTTGCTGTATAGCACTCTACCTCCAGTGCAGTGATCTGGTTGACAATGACCTTGATAACCTATGCTCGCCTCTTACGAGCTGCTTAGTAGAAAAGCAGATGGTCTCTTCTACATAGAGGACCCGGATCAACAAGGGGAAAAATCCATGTGCATCAAAATCAGCTACATTATCTCTTTAACTTATAAGCGAAGGACACATAGATCTTTATTTGATACCTATATTATAAAGAGAAAGAGATTGATAGATTTTACAATTACACATCATTCTACAGTTCACCTTAGGAATGTCCATCTCATATTAGCACTTGCACGAACAGATTAAAAAAATTTCATGTTAACGTCAGGAGCGTAAACAAAAACTTTGACGAACTTTTAATATTCCTAACCAGAATTCACACGGACCCTGATATTGTTATATTGACCGAATGTTGGCTTAGTAAAGTAACAAATCTCCCAAACCTCTATGGGTACAATTCATATCGATCTTCAACTCAAAATCAAAATGACGGTGTTATTATTTTCACAAAAACCGGTCTTAATTTTGAAGTATCGGTAGGCAGTTTGAGCAATTCCAGTTGCCTTGTACTTACACATAAAAATGATATTGCAGTTGTTGCTGTGTATCGATCTCCTTCAAACAAAATCATTGACAAACTTTTGAATTCTTTAAACGAAATGTTAATAAATTTGTCGAAATATCGCTCAATCGCTTTTATAGGAGACTTAAATATAAATATTTTAAACGATACCGGCAAACCAAAGCCTGAAATTTACCTTAACCTCCTTGCTTCAAATGTACTACTACCAGCTCATTCCTTTATAATGCATTGGAAAAGTTGTTTAGATCACGTTATGCTCCGAAGCAACAAGAAGGTCGTCACTTTAGTGTTTGACTCTAATTTTACGGATCATGCCCCTACTCTCAGCCTAACCAAAATAAGACTGCAAAACTCACTCCTAAACTCTCAAATAAAAACCAGACAGGTAATTCGATGATATTCTGGAAACAGATGAAACTGAAGTAAGGAGAATCATTATGGGCCTTCGTTCAGATAGTGCCGTAGGTCATGATAGAATTTCATCTGCTATCATAAAATCAGCTTGTAAGAGTCTTGTCCCTGTAATAACACATCTGTGTAATCTATTTATCACGTCGGGGACATTTCCTAGTGTCTTCAAAAAAGCCATTGTACACCCTATACACAAGGGTGGTGACAAAAAAGATATTAGTAACTACAGACCTATATCAGTTCTTACATCCTTATCGAAAACCCTGGAAAAGATCCTGAACACTAGGTTGTTAAGATACCTAGATAGGTTTGATATACTGTCACCTAATCACTATGGGTTCAGAAAGGGTCTATCTACTGAAGATGCGGTCATGGAACTGATTGAATTCATAGCTAAAAATGTTGATGAGGAAGCAAAAGTAATTGGAGCGTTCCTTGATGTGTCTAAGGCCTTCGATACCGTTTCTGTGCCTATACTGATTGAGAAAATGGAGGACATAGGTATTAGAGGAATGGCCGTCCATATTTTTCGTGACTGTCTTAAGGGACGTACACAATGTGTTAAAGTGGAAAATTTCATTAGTGACGATCTTACTCTCAGCCACGGAGTACCACAAGGCAGC
>DVZL01002803.1:0-14881 GCA_018236625.1 Lasaia peninsularis
GAAAAAGCCAACGAATCAAAAACAATGAAAATTGGTCCGGCAGATCTCGAGTTATAAGTGTTGTAACAAACCCGACCTTCTTTTATATACATAGATAATGCAAAATAATTTAAAATCAGCCCGGTATTAATCTTGAAAGTTAAATTCAAAACCAGTTTATTTTTATGTTTCGTGTTAATTATTTTAGACGATAAAATAGGATATCCCGCCCACTTAAAACTTATGATACACTAATACAAATTCTAGAATGACACTTTTTATCGCCAGTATAATTTTTAGCAAGATGAAAAAAAATGTTTCTTTTTTATATTACTTCTTTAAAACTTTATAAAGGCAACCTTTTGCTATTTAACTTTATTATCAAAAAAGTACTTCACATAGTATGAAAAGTAAAACATGTGGGATGAATGGATGGAATGTGGAAAGGAAATCATAATCAAGCCTGCAAACTGGATTGGGAAGTGAACCAGGGTTTTAAGAAGGTAGTCCTGCGACAACTCACACAAATTTGTTTCGGTCTTGTTCCCATATCAAACTAAAACTTTTAAAAGATGTAATTCATTATTAAAGGTTTATGTGGTTTTTATTTATAATAACGCTTTAAGAAGTGAAACTTTTACATCGTCATTCGTGAAAATGTTTCTCATTTTAAGCCCATTGCGAATAATAAAAAGCGATAATATTTGACATGACTGCAGCTTATATGGAGAAGAAGCGCAAATAAATATAATTTTATATTTTAAAAAGTAGTAAGACATCAAAAACCTATATCATTTTCATTATAAGTCGTCTAAGTAAATAAAAAATAATTATTATGAGCCCGGACCAGCCCGGGAAAAAATGATTACATATCACAAAAATTAAAATCCATTCATAATTGGAAGAATATTTTGCTTAACAAACATAAAAAAACCCACAGTCTTACTGAGACCCTTGCATTGAAGATCGTAAAAAGTGTTTTCTAGTTATGCGTTGAGTTACTTGTTAATCTTATTTTCATCCGCCTATTCCTATTCCTATTTCTATTTCTTTATGGGAGTCGGGTATCTAATCTAGGGTAGGCTGTCGACTACCAGTACAATTCGTTTTATGCTATTAGTAAGCAACAGTACATATTATCCCTAAAGCCGCCCTAAGTCACCGGGCTACCGGTGTCCTATAGGCACCGACCGAGATTTTTTCCCTACGTTTCTAATTTTAACATTGGACACAGCAACATTGCCCTTGGGTTTATCCAGCATTAACAGCAAATGTGGATGTTTTATGCGAACATTACGGAAGGAACTCAACATTTCAGCATCTCATGAAGCAATAAATCTTTAGTTTCTATACTTCTTATTGTAGGCACATGTGTTTTTCCATAAATGATTTTAGTATTTGTGTTTCTATTTACATCATCAAAGCAATTACAACTTAAGAAAAAACTTTTATAATTTAACAAAATTTATGCTTTATTCTGAACTCTTCTAAATACCGTTATTTAGAAAAAAACATGTAGCATAATATGGCAATCATCTTTTGCCCCCAGGTTAATTATCCATGTGCTTGTTTGCCTTCCCATGTGTTTGTGTGTTTGTTCTTAATTAACATATTGCATTAAGTTCACCATAATTCACTGTCTGACCATAATAAATCAATAGGCCCTCTTCAGGTAAACCACTCATCAATAATAACATGAACATCTATACATGTACATATTATGTGGTTCTAGTTATATCTTTTACTAGCGACCCGCCTCAGCTTCGCACGGGTATACTATACATGTGATATGCATAAAAACCTTCATCTTTAATCACTCCATCTATTTAAAAAAACCGCATCAAAATCCGTTGCTGAATTTTAAAGATTTAAGCATGCATAGGGACAGACTAAAAAAGGGACTTTGTTTTATAATATGTAGTGATAATTATACGACATTTATGCACAAATGAATTAATGTAAGACGGATAATTTACTACACGTAAAGAAGTATAAACAATGTAACTCTACCCAGTACCGACGATAGAAAATTTGAAAATGTATTTTGTGCTTACTTTCTTTGGTGAATTGGTGAGACAAGTGTTGCAGGTCCGCTTGGCCAGCTCAGTTTTGATGGTGAGCGGCTGCATGATGCTGACGTTGTCGAGGAGCTGCCGTTGATCAGGACAGCATAACGGGTCTGGCATACACGCCTTCCCCAGTTTAGAATCCTCCATTTTGCTGGATTCCCTATCATAGAAAGACAACAAAACATTTAAAATAAAACAATGTTATTAATGATAGTGATGATGACGACGGTACAGACGGTTCAACTAAAGCAAATTTCAAAAAGGTATTATGTGCCAGGTAGCCGTTGTAGACTCCCACAGATTAGCGCAACATATATATTCCTACCGTCATACTCCAGTTTATTGAATTGGATTGTCATTACATTTACTTACATAATATAAGAGGTCTAAGAGAGATGGTAAAAGCTCTCTCTTAACATTTTTAGGGATTCGTTTTCAAAAAGTAAAATGGAACCTTATTACCAAAATTCTGCTATCCATATCTCATGAATTAAATAGTTAAAAAGTTGAAAGTTTTCACAGATGATCTACTGTTATGCCGCTATAACAAGTACTAAAAACAGAATGAAATAAACTGTTTTTTTGTAGATTGTACGGAATCCCTTGACGGTAAAATGTATCATAAAATCCAACTGCTCATGAACCTCAGTTAACGAACACTACTATAATATACTTACTTATCCGTGACGAGAACTCGTTGCGAACAGTTGAGAAGTTCCAGCTGCAGTGGCGTGTAGGGAGAGTTTGGTGGAGGAGTGGACACGCCAAACAACGACGTCGAAAACAGGCTCTCCGTCACTGTGGACAATAAGAGGCAATAATTACAGAAGTCTCGATAAAGTTTGCAGTCTGATCTGATGCTGAATAGAATCAACGCTCAGTGTTCCTATTGATTCTGATGCTTTGTCAATTTCTGATTTAGAGAACAAGGTAACTATTGGATTTGGTTACGCAAGAGCTCAAGCATCCCAGCCTAACGTTAGCATCATCCGATTAACAAATGTATACCTATATCTAAGCTACCTTAAGCGGTATTTTCAAAATAGGAAAACTTGTAAAATTTTAAGAGAAACAAATCGAATTTCTTAGTTCTTCTGTCATAAATAGTTGGATAATTGCAAAAGCTTTACTTCGGCCGCTATAAAGGTCGACACTTTTGGTATAAAATAAAGTCATACAGGCATTTTGGACTTCATTTCATCAAATAAGATTAATGTCAATAATTGAGGCAGATTTCGACGTGGGCGTGCTATCCTATTGTTTTGTTTACATAAAAGGTATTTCAGAAACAGGGGCTTGGTTGCTGGCTCACTAACCCAACTTTATTTATTTTAATTCTTGTTACGCATTTATATGTAGTTAATTTCTACCTCATCACATCATCTACTAACTAATTTTACGTAAATTAGATATTAATAATTTAATTAATTAATAATTTGATTAATTCCATTCATCAAAGAGTGGAAATATCTTGTGATTATGCCTCAGTGGCCTAGTGGTACGCGCTTCAAACTTAAATTTCGGTAATCCAAGTTCAAACCCTGCCATATATGAATGCGTTTTTCAAACCTAAGTACATTTTCTGAGTGCTTTTATGGCGAAGGAAAACATTGTGAGGAAACCCAAGATGTGTGCCCGATATGACGACAGACTTGCCACCTCTCACATAATGGGACCTAATATCCATATTTTAAATGAGAAACACATGTACTTTTTCACATATGACTTATGATTGAAAATTATCTTTTAAATAGCCAACCGCTTTCGCGTTTGACAACATAATCAGGGCTAAAACTTAAGTAATTCTTATTATTATTATTATTATTTGTTATTAGGACCTAATATCGTCGGCTAATCTTGGGTGCATATGTACCTCTGCTTACTATTTCAGGGATATGGGTGTGACGAATTATATTTTTTTTATTCGCAGGCGCTAGTTTCTTTTCTTCAAAATACTGAGTCCCTTAACTACAATGATGAGAACTAAACGAGTTATCCTTCGCATGTGAGTTTGAGCAGGTTCAGCTGTGCTATTTCCATATGTTCCCGAGGGAGGCGTCTTAATTACAGTGTCAGTCAACGGAGACTCCCGCGCACGCACATGTGCCCGAAATGTGTTGGTGACATTGCTTATCAATTATCCCGCATGAGATCATGCTTGGAAAGATGTTTGTTAATTGCTAGTTTGACCTCTTTGGCGAAGGGAGTTTATTTATGGTATAGACGGCAAACAAAGAGGCTTTGCAAAGAAGTTGAAACCACCATCTATTACACGGTCACAACTTCTCGGTTCAAGGAGAAACATTAGGAGTGGTTTGTTGTACTCGAGTTCAGATAAAGTTTTAATGAAATCCTTACCAATTTTAGAAAAAAAAAAACAACCATATTTCGTAACCTTGTTGGGGTTAAACGTCAGGAAAGTAGTAGTAAGAGTTATGATTTGCTCAATGTGGTTATACAAACTCAGTCTGTCATATTGTAGACGTTTGGAATGCCACAAGTGCACGTTAAAAATGAATATTAAAATAATACTTGTGATGTCTTTGCCTTAACCGCCCCAGCCTTACCTACCATCAAATTTCACGCCCGTCACTCAAATCACACGCTAGCACAAACAGATCCGATATCCACACGATATACTTCATATTACTTTTTATATTATTGCTCCACAATGTCAGAGTCCCTTGTTATGTACCTCCAACTTATAGGATGCTTTAAATTGAATGCCCATTGTTGGACCAGTGCTCATCGGTCTCTACATGCAGTATTATTTCTTACATTTAAAACGTTAAAATGCACAATTATGACTCGTATTTTTATGTAGTTCTTCTTAGTTCGCACCCAAAACTATAATGTTTTCCAATCTGTTTTTGAGCTCTGTTATTTCTTTCACTATCGTCATTTAGTATACGATTTTTATGATTCATTTTAATGATTTTATATCGCATCGTGTACTTTATTATTTACTGCCAATTTCGCCAGTTAAGCTCACAGAATTCCATCTGAAGATCACTGCACTTCGTAATATCATTAGTATGAAACAGCTTAAAGAAAAGAAAAGAGAAATTGACTAGAATTTTGCTCGCATTATGGGCCAGCACTCGTATCATCGTGTGTCTTTATTTCATCCATCACAATAACGCATCCACAATCCGGCGCGCCACATTTCACGCGCGTCACTTGCACCGCAGACCTGACGTAATTGCGTTCCATTAAAAGCAGCCCAAACGGATTTGGCAAGCTACTGGCTCGCATGCCAGTTAACCTTTGTTTTAACTGAGATGTTTCTGTATGATATACGAAATCAAAATGACATCAGCTGCGTTCAATGGCCTTTACAAGGGATATCTCTTATTGCAGTTTTGATGTAATGACTTTCAATTTGTAACTTTTAATTCATCACGTAGAAGATATTTAAAATTTATTTTTGAATTAATTTTAAACATTCACTAGTTTCTAGTGGTGTTTAGACGTTACGGAATAATAATATTTCGTTTTGATTTTTATTCAAGAAATAAACGGGTGAATGAGCCGTAGAATGATAAGAGATCACAAAGACCCACGCACATCCGCAAAACTAGAATTAATTAATTATACTTGTCTTTATTTTTTTTCTTTCAGATATTTGTAGATAACTATCTGATATAATAATTTAAAAAACCGTGATCAGGTAAAGCAGTATGCTTTAGATGAAACCAGACTATAACGATTTAATTTGAAGCGAAATGAGAGATTTATGATCTAGTTTGAATAGGGTAGGAAGAACAACGAGACAAATATACCTTTATGTATTTGTGTAGATCTATTGGCAGCTTGCGTCGGAAACAACGAATATAGCGGGAATCTATTGGCACCTGGAACAAGAACAAAAATTAAATAAAGGCTTTCTTTGAAGCATATTTTCATCATCAACATCACCTTCTCTTATACTGGGAAATATATATCTCCCCCAAATAATCACTGTCTCTTTTTCATGATGTTTCCCCGTGTTGGTCCGGGTCCCTTGGAACTTTTGGGAATAAGACCATCATCTACCCAGGCAACGCGTAAGAGGCAAGCATAAGTTGACTGGGTCACTTCACTTAAATAATTATAATAAATTATATTGTAAGGTAGAAACTATTTCATTTTTTAAGGTTTACTTCACATTTAAAATGTTAAGGGTAGGATATCAATTCAAATTTTCTGATCTGAAGAAGTAGGCAGGAACTGCCTATAGAATTCTAAGGTTATTGTGCGGTCCTAAGCTGTTTACTGGTATGGTAAGCCTCTTATGGAAAGGTCTTCAGAGCAGAACACGACAGTTACCTTGCATTTGGTCGGGTCCTTTGGGTAGAAACTGCCTTACTACCAAGCAGCTCGTAATAAGTGAGCATAGATTGACTGGTCACTCCCAACATGATAACTGGTGGTAGAGTGCTGTGCAGCAACTCGCCCGGGTAGGGATCCACCACCTCGCCTATTCCTGCTGCCATAATTACACTATCGTGTTCCGTTCGAGAAAATAGCGTAGCCGTTAGACTTATTACCTAGTAGACGAATACTGTCTAGCAACCCAACCACTGACAGTGACGCACCTGCAACACTTATGGTGTCTATAGGTATTAAACCGTCAGGAGATCCGAGTGCTTGTTCGCTATCTTATCGCATAAAAAACAGTTTGCAAATACTAAATGTACTCACGAAAAACAAAGCTGATTTTCATATTATAAAGATATTTTTTTATTATTGTTAATAAAATCCCTTTGTTAAATGATACTGCAATGTTTTGTGAAAAAACGTCTTCAAAGACAACTGATAATTAAAAAATAGCAACGATAGTTCATGATCCACCGTTTACGTCGTCCATTCATAGCCATCCAAGAAATCAATTCTTCGAGTTATTTATTTGGTCGAATTTAAGTATTTTTGCTATAATTTGTTTTTTATTTAAAGATAGTAAAAGTTTTTTAGGGAGGTCCCTCTGCTCAGGTATCTTTTATGACTAATTTGTTGCTAGCCGCCTGGTTTTTACAACTTTTCCGAATTTTATATTAGTGTTACTTACGCTTATGATATTGCTGCATTTCAACTAATTTGATTAATTAAAACAAACATCATTTTAATAATTAATTATTAATCATTAACAAGAATCGAAGCCGGAATTTTCAATGAGATTCAGGGCCGGTGTTGAACAAACAAGGTTGTTATGAAACAAATTTACCAAAACTCGGTACTAGGAGTGCATACCTTGATGGTGATCAGAGGGTGGGCGGGAGCGGGCGCCCCCCGCCGCCCCGCCCAGCATCGCCCCACGTGATGGACCACCTCACCACCTGCAAACAAATACACTTCATTAGCACGTACTAGGGAACTATAACTCGACAATGAGATAAAACACATAGTCTAACTTCCCCTTTGATCTAGGGTTCTGTCTACTATCTAATCTAACTAGTAATCCTGCCAGACAGCTTGTAAAAAACATAAGATAACTTATTATTATTAATTCTCTCTACGACGATAAAATTATTCTTTGACAAAATCTTGTTTATATTTAACGAACCAGTAAAGCCAATAAATATTAATCTTTTAAAATAGTGTACATCAAGATATTAGGTTTATTATGAGTTTCACCTATTGTAAACTGGACTTTTCATTATTACATACAAGGGGTAGGCAGAGATACATATGATCCAACGATTAGGCAACGATATTAGGTCCCATAATGTAACAGATGGCAAGTCCGTCGCTAGGCAACGTTATGTTGTTCATATTAACTGAAATAACAAATAAAGTATGTTGCCCTAGCCGTTAATTGAAACCGGGACCTCGTGTGGCAAATTCGAGCACTGACTACATTTGAACAAAGAGGAATATATTATTAGGTATAATGTATAGGTACCAAAATTACAAATAGACTCAAATATAGTTTTATTCAGATATATTTTGAGTTTTGTGTACAATAATGAAATAAATATTATGTGACAAACAATCGGCGATCTCGAAAACGGCTGTAACAATTTCGCTGAAATTTGGTACCTAGGGGTTTTAGGGGGTTAAAAATTGATTTAGATAGGTCTAGGTCTTATGCGACTCACGATATCTATACAACTCTATCAGTAGCACTTGGTGTAAAATAGATTTCGTAGATTTACCATCCATGCCAATTATGGCAAATATGAACCACCAAATGAAGCTCGGTCGCCCAGATACTTTAACATTTAAGCACTGACTTAATAAACTTGCAATAAGACTCGAAGTTATTTCCTTCATCGAGGGAAGAATTGCCAACCGACCTTTGTCGTTAGGTGAATCATCAATTAACTATTTCTTTACAACCATAAATTATAGCATTATTCAATGAGTGCTTAATAAATACAATATTGTCTATGACAAGTTAATGCTATGATAATGTTGTATATTCACCATATTTTAAGAAAATCTAGGATTCTAATAGTAAAAATTTTACTATAATTTAAACTAGTGATCAGTTTACTCATCACATCAGAAAGATGATTTTTTTATTTCGCATTGTTTCGTATATGAAGCTACATTCATAAATTCTTTAATTCTATTGTAAATTATCAGAAAACTTCTGTAATTTCATTGCTATCCAACTGTTTGTTTGTTTTCCTACAGTAAAATATACTAAATACAAGTAAATTTGTGTATCACAAACAGCGAATAAAATTAAAACTTATAAACATATATATTTCATCGTTAGTCCGCACATTTGTATTACAGAACAAGACGAGGTAAATATGTAAATATTCGACTTGTTCTCTGATACGTCAAAGAGATAAATTAAACATTGTATATTTTTCATCGTTGACGCTAAGTGAAACTTCCACATATTCAAATTTTAAACGAAAATTATTTAGCATCATTAGAGTTAAAACTTGGCTAGTAAGTTTTAAAACTTTCTAAACTTTAGATTTGAGGATGCTGTAAAAAACGAAACTTGTTGGCTATTTCACAAATGTGTTTTAATTATACGTAATATAATATGAAAAGGTATACGTGTGTTTTCATTAAAAATAGGAAACTAAACATTGTAGACTGGTATAGACGATTGTTAATTAAATATGAAGTCGGGGTTTGAGCAATTGCTATTTAAAATGGGCGGATGTTTCATCGAAAACTATTCAATTAATTACACTGTGAACTTTGATATTTACGTATCTACGCATTTGTTACTCATGACATAATTTGTTCGTATCCAAAACATGTGGACTTCCTGTGAGACAAAAAGACTGAAAATTAAGAGTTTATTTTTTAATAATGAAATATATATAGCTAATAACATTTGAAAATAACAAATACGCTAAACAATTACGCTATAGTAAGATATAACCGCGAAGATGCCAATGTCTAAGCGTTAATATGATGGATGACTTCAAATTATCAACACCAACCTGGACAAAACGTCACTGTATCTTACAAAATATATATATTTAATGCTCACTTTGTCCATATAAACGACACTTGAAACTACCAACTAGTGATATTCCTAACTAGCTGTGCCCGCGACTTCGTCCGCGTTTTTATTTGATTATTTTATTTTATACATTTCTATAATAAAATTCCAAAATAAAAGTTGCCTAAGCTGTTCCTTATAACATCAGCTGTCTGCCAGTAAAAGTCTCGTCACAATCAGTCCAGCGGGTACAAACACAGACAGTCAGACAGAGAGAGACAGTCAGAGACAAAATTTCTAAAAATTGTTTTTTTAATACATATACCAAATGTTCCTTATAAACATACATATACATATGCATTAAGTAAAAAGCGGCTATTTTAATATTACATAAAGACACACCAATTTTATTCGTTTGTATAGATGTCCACGTTCAATATATTTTGTGGATACCCTACTCATTACCTAACGCAAAAACCTAACTTAGCACACAGCGCATGGCTTAATGGCCCTTGCACCTTGCCTCGTTAAATATTCGAACCTACATACCTGCGAACCAGAAACCAGAGCTATTTTTTGTTACACCGCGCTGAAAGAAACACGCCACTCAACCGACTGTAAAGGCTTACTCAACATAATTTAATAATTCTATAGTGAAATGTACGCAAAAACTAAAATTGTCTGTTTGTAATTCATCAAATTAATTTTATATACTACTAGCGACCCGCACCGGCTTCGCACGGGTATACTATACATATTATATACATAAAAACATTTCTCTTGAATCACTATCTATTTAAGAAAACCGCATCAAAATACGTTGCGTAATTTTAAAGATTTAAGCATACATAGGGATATATAGGACATAGATATTATTATACTATGTATTATTATACTTTTTTCCCCTGTTGGTCCGGGTCCTCTGTGTAGAATAGACCAACTGCCTTCCTACCAGGCAGCTCGTAAGAGGCGAGCATGGGTTAACTGGGTCACTACCAACATGACCACTGGTGGTAGAGTGCTGTGCAGCAACTCGCCCGGGTAGGAGGGATCCACCGCCTTATCTATTAATGCCGCCATAATGACATTGTCGTGTTCCGGTCCGGAGGGTAAACTTGCACATAAGGTCTAACAGCCCGACCACAGGTCAGCGGCGCACCTACAACATCTATGGTGTCTATAGGCTACGGTTGTCTTAAGAGACAGACGGTAAGCCATCAGGAGACCCGTGTGCCTGTTCGCTGTCTTATACTATAAAAAAATCATATTATTAGGTCTAGGGAGTATTATATAACTATTAACAATTTCACTCTTAAAACACTTATTGAAGCAGTTAATGTTTGTCAAAATATACAGAAAGATAATGCAGTCATAGATTAACATTTGACTTTTTTTTATTTATTTTTGGTTATTGTTAGGAGCGTAATCTCTAGATAGTACCTTCAGCTTCATGGTTGATTCTTGTCATTTTTACACTTAAAAATATGAAATGGATGAATGGTAGTAATTATGGTTTATTAAAAACACTATCTATAACTCAAGAAGGGCTGAACCGATTTGGCTATAAATTGGTATTTCGAGAGGTAGCTTAGATTTTGTTTAATATTCACCGAAATTATAAGCTATTATTGTTTATTATTATTTTTCTTCTCCTTTAATTGCAAACTTTTGGTGTATTTCATTAATTAAGAGTAGTGTAGATATGAATATCTGTGTTTGCAAATAAATATATATATTTTTTAATTTCATTTTTATTTTCTTATTTTAGAACCAGAAGACGGGCATAGGTTTATCCCGTTAAGTTCTCATGAAATTTGTGTGCATATCGGGTAGGTCTGAGAATCGGTCAACATCTATTTTTCATACACTAAGTAAGGGCGGTACGAAGTTTGCCGGGACAGCCAGTATTTTAATATTTTTGTTAATATCTAAGATGGTATCTTTATATATAGTTCTTGAACTTGTAAAATAATACGTTTTGATCAATTTAGCATGCTAGTTCACTCTTGACCTTTGTTGCTCGTTTAAAAAGTTGAGATATTGCTAGCTTTCTAAAGTCAAGTAAAATCTCGGCTTACGCATGGAGGATTTACATAAATCTAGATTTACACAGTACCTACGTCTACTAAAGTACAGCGATACAAGATTCTCCAACATTATTTGTGTTACGTAAATGTAAAGCCCACGTTAATATGGTTATATTTTTTAAAATTTATAATACCAAACAAGGGAAAACAATCAATAAATATCCTCACTCCAAAATATATCCCCTAAGGGTTTGGCAGAGGAAGGTACTTATGCACCCGCAATTAGCCGACTTAAGCCCCATAATGTTACAAGTGGTAGGTCCATCGCCATATCGGGCGGTTATGTTTTTCAGATAAACCGAAAAAATCATTGAACAAGTTGCCTTTCCGGGAATCGAATGCGGAAGCTCGTTCGTCAAAGTCGGACCCACTAAGCTCGACCAGAGAAGCGATGTTTTCAATTTATAAAATATGAATGATGGGACCGTTCCTAAATAATTCACACATCACACTCACACACTACAAAAAAACACTAAATGCCTTTGTATGCGTGATTGGTTCTTACTAGCTAACTGGCACTTGCCAGTGGTCAGCCTAATAAGAGAAAGATCAAATTAATTTTTCTTTTATAAAAAAGGATTCAATATAAAACCATCAGTACGTATCATAGTCGAACATCAACAATAAGCATCGGCGTTGCAGGAGTGCCATTATACATTGTAACATTCAGATGGATGAGGCAATCTATTATATATAGACAAATAATAAAATAGTAACGGTTAAATCTAGGAAATTAAATAAAATTTAGCGAAAAATTATACAAATAATACTAAAATGAAATCAACATATATGTCATGTCCATGTTGAAATTCAAACAAAAGCCATAAGTTAATTTTTAGGGTTCCGTAATCAAAGGGTAAAAATGAAACCCTATATACTAAAACTCCACTGTCCGTCTGTCTGTCTGTCACCAGGCTTTATCTCGTAAGCCGCAATACCTATACAGTTGAAATTTTCACAGAGATAAAAGAAAAAACTAAATACGTAACCCTCTGTCCGCGAGTCCGACTTTCACTTGGTCGGTAGAAGTCTTATTATTAGTAGAAGTAAATTTAGATTATTATAAGTATATTTTACGTAATTGATTGTTGTTTAATTAATGAAGTAATACTGCTGAGTGATTAAAAGTTGTCAATAATATTTAAGAAATAATTAGGTACCCGAGACACAAATTGCTCATAAGTTATCCGAGGGTCGTGTCTCAGAAACCGGCGGGTATATTTGAATAGATTAATGAATCTGGAGAAAGCTAGGAAAGATACTTGACCCTCGATACTCACTACCCACCGCACACCGCGAGGGACTTGGCGTGAAGATACGTATATAAGAAGTGTAGCACTAAAGTAAGAAAAAGTACTTTCACGCCTGTTATCCCCGAAGAGGTGAGCTAGTATAATGACTCGTACGTAAAATACGAGTAGATATACTAGAACACCAACGATTAGCCAAGATACTAGGGCCCTGATGTGATAGATGGGATAGGTATCGCTACTTCGGCCACATTCCGATCCCGGGCAATGTAATGCTTACTCAGAATAATCTAAAAAACATTTAAGAAAAATTGCCCGATTTGGGAATTGAATCTGGAACGGTCTTAACAGACGACAGCCGTACTGTTACACCACAGAGTTGACTATGTAGTACTACACTAATTGATGGATACTTGGCACTCAGAAGACTAATTCCACGTCAAAATATTATTGAGAGGTTAATATTACATGTTAATCTTGTCAAGTCGTACTTTGACTACGCGACAAGCTGAATATAGATACAAATATGTCTTCACGCCAGCTCCCTTACGGGGAAGGCAGAGAGTATCGAGTCCCAAATGTCACGATCCGTTATATACTTGTCTAGCTTCCTCCACATTCATCAATCCCTTCATGCATACACGCCGGTTGCGGAGACTCTTAACACCACTCTCTGATTATGAGCTATTTGATCGTGGAATGTCAATCCAGGTCTCCCCGGGTATTTAGAGCTACATTGTATGTCTGTTTATTTAGTCTTTCAACTTTCATTCTTTCTACATGCCGAACCATGCCCCCCTTTCTCATCTTTCAAGATGTACGTGTATTTAGTACATGATTTTTTCCAAGTTATGTGATATCAGAAAATCACATTTCCTAAGCGTCCCGTGCGTGTATACAATCCAATTTCAACCTAATATCCCGTTCCTAATATCGTAAAAGGTACCCAATTGCGACGATGAGAATTTATAGCGATTATGGTCAGACATACATTTATATGTATATAGTTTCAGACTCACTACATATTTACTGCTATCTAATCTTATACACCCGCCATGTACCAATGAGTTTTTCAAGCTTCAGTAGGTACATTTTTGAGTGCTTTTCCGGTGAGGGAAAACATCGTGAGGAAACCAGCGATTTGTGCCCGATATGGCGAGGGACATGCCATTTGTCACTAACATTGTCAGCTAATCGTGGGTGCATATGTACCTCTGCCTGTTATACACACATGGACATAATGGATAGAACTCACTAATGCTTTTTTGCTTTGTAAACTATTATAGGAAAGAAAAGCTTCTTATGAAAAGAACTGAGAAAATTTAATGGAACATAGAAAAAACAACGATTTTTACTATACAAACTGTTATTAGCTGTGAGGTATTAATAGCTATAAATGTCGGGCGGCACCTGGTTCACTGCGTCGATTAGTAAAATATATTAAATTATATATTATCACAAAAATATCAAAGTATCAACTGACCTAGAAAAGTGTTCACATAATAAGATCAAATTATTTGACTTTAGGAAGAAAGACAATTTATTTCCTAGTTCGGCGGACAGTTTGTCAACGTTTATCTGATATAGAACAGTAAAAAATTATGAGTTTCATAAAATTGTACAACGTCCTCTAACAAAATGAATACGTCTCTTAAAACAAAAGCGTTAACAATATAAGATAGGGTTTAAAATAATATCAAGATCGTTGAATAGTGCAGTGACGATTACGTCAGGACTTTCAACACTTGCCACAATTGCATAACTTTTGACCTATGTGGCACGAGCTGTTATACCATTTATGATCTATCAAACCAACCTCTGTCTTTCCAATTCTATATATTATTTACTAGATGATACGGTAAATTTCTTATATCTTTCAAAATATAGCTATGGCCTATGAAACAGAAAAAGTATTGAAAAATTAATTGGCATATTTTTTTTTGAGAAGTTGGAAGACATCAAACTATTTACTGTTAGGAATATTTTATATTGGGAATTTAATTAATTTTTTTTTTACTTAATATTAATATCATTCACCGTTTAAACGAAATCGGTCCATCCGTTCACGAGTTTTAGAGAAACGAACAGCAATTGATTTTT
>DVZL01002804.1:0-14879 GCA_018236625.1 Lasaia peninsularis
GCGAATGATAATGAATAAATACTTATTTTTGAATCTTATTATATTATTTCATACTTCTCTATCTATAACTTTCGTTTCTTTAAACTAACACACAATATGAGATTGTTACACAAACAAAGCAATTCATAACTTATTATATGTTAGCTGTGCCCGCGACTTTGTCCGTGTTTAGCTTAAGCTACTCTTTATTTCATCAGCTGTCTGCCAGTGGAAGTCCAGTCAAAATCGGTCCAGCCATTCCACACCACACACATTCCAGGTCCACAAAACGGTTATTTTAATATTACATACAGATCCTCCAATTTCGTTTATTTGTATAGATAACTATAAATAACTATTATTGGTTGTTAGATCTTGGTTGACTCATGATCAATATGTAACAAGTAATGTTAAAATGTTGCTTATAAACTACTAGCGACCCACCCCGGCTTCGCAAGAGATACAACGTGTTATACCTTTACATATAAATCTTCCTCTTGAATAACTATCTATTTAAGAAAGCTGAATCAAAAACTGTTGCGTATTTTTAAAGATTTAAGCATAGGAATATAGGGACAGAGAAAGAGTCTTTGTTTTATACTATGTAGTGATGATCGCCCTATCGCTTACCCACCCAACCAACTCGATTAACGAGGTGGTTAACGATGGCAGTCTTTATGATGGCAAATATCATAAAAACCTTATTTGCAGAACGTGAATTCACAGGGGTAGAGCGTCTCTGATGCGCATCAAATATTCACAGAACCTCGAGACACATTAGATGGCCCGTTCAAGTAAATGCAGTAAAAGTCCTCAAAGTTTTACGAGTGCCGAATGACTCACGACCATTTTTATTTGATGCTTTATAGATTAAAACTGAGAATTATCTTCCCACTAGTGTGATAAATTCAACTTTATTATGGGAGATAGAACCGATAGTTGTGTGTAAAAATCTTGATAACGATAAACACTAAGCTAAAGTTACTGGAGATTACATTCCTAATTAGAAAACTGTCTCGAATACGTATTAATTGCTAGCTAACTCTAGACCGGTCTATAAAATCAAAACAAGCTGGTTTTATGAGAGTGTGAGATCTGGCTCTATGAGATAGATGTTTAATGTTTTGGACAGATAGAAGTCTAATGTCTCTTCGTCTTTAGCCTCATCCCGTATTATATGAAACGATATCGGGGTCGGCTTCCTAATCTAGGGGATTTCTAGGGGATTTGACTAGGACTCCAGTTTTTACGCAAAGCGACTGTCGCGATATAATGTCAAATTTAAATAATCCGAGTTTCCTCGCGTTTTCTGTCACTGTAAGATCAATGGTGGGATTCGAAATTGGACTACCCGAATTGAACTCCGAAGCGCGTACTGCTAAGCCACCGAAACTTATAGTAGTATAATCACCAGATAATAAATTTAGCTTTATGTCCCTAAACTATATGTTAACCTAAACCACCGGATGCCCCACATTCAGATTTAAAGCGGTCATAGCCAAATGTACGTATTACATTGCAGGTTACGTTTGTACGAAGCAAAAGGCACTTCAAGTTCAGAATGCAATCGAGATCTTTGCAATGTGGTTGCGGACCTCCAACATATCGATACAAACTGTCAAGTACAAGCCTTTGGTAGTTCAAATGACGATCTTTACAGATGCTTGCAGGTGATTAGAGATTAATATAAATATATAAAAATATATTTTGCAAACTACCGCCAAAAAAGTAGTATGGCGCGACTCGATCACGTAAGTCGGTGCGTATTCAATGGATTGGATCTTACCTGATCAGGCGCGCTATAATACTTTTTTGGCAGTTGTTTAAAAAATAATTATTTTATTTATTTTTAAATTAGTGATCCGCCCCGGCTTCGCAGTGATGTACTATATATGTTACATACATAAAAACCTTCCTCTTGAATCACTCTATCTATTTAAGAAAACCGCACCAAAATCTGTTGCGTAGACAGAGAAATCGATCTTGTTTTATATTTTGTAGTGATATGGATTTTTGCATAGTAACACCTAATTCTATTATTTGGGCCTAGTTTCCCTTCTGAGTTGTAGAGTCCTATTTTAAAAAATAGCCAAAGCAATTGCCATAAAATTGTCATAGGACCACCTATGAAGTATGACTTTTTTTTATTATATAAAACAAAAATCATCCAAAACCATTTGGAAATGGCAACTTTTGGAACAATCGTTTACAAATATACAAAAAAATAAAGTAAAATATAATCTGTACCTACCATTATTGATGGCAAAAAAAATATGGAAAATTTAAATATTTACATTATTATTTACGAACTATGGCCGCTGCTTCGTCCGCGTTTTTATTTAACATATTTATTTTATACATTTCTAAAATTAAAGTAGCCTAAGCCGTTCTTTGTTGTCTGCCAGTGAAAGTCGCGTCAAAATCGGTCCAGCCGTTTCAGAGATTAACAGGTACAAACAGACAGACAAAAATGCTAAAAAATGATGTTTTGGTATATTATGTGCCTTGTAAATATACATATGCACTTAGTAAAAAGCTGTTACTTTAATATTACATACAGAGTACAGACACTCCAATTTTATTTATTTGTATAGATTTCAGTATTTATTGTTCATAGACTAGCATACAAATAAGACAGACGTAGTCTTAGTAAGTATCCCATTTTGACATGGAACCCTAAAAATACATGTAAACAAATTGAAATTGATATATTTTGATGAATAATGTTTATAATTAGAATTAAAATTTAAATGAAATCTCAATGTAATTTATTGTAATAATATAAATAATTTAGTAATTATTATTCATCTGTAATGTATGGAATAAATTAAAGCTTATTATTATTATAATAATAATAATTATTATTATTATTATATTTGGATGTCGGTTTAAGAGCTACCACGAGATCCTTGCCAAACTGTAATGAACTGAAGTTTGTCCTTGCAGTTATGATGTAAGTTTGTCAGGCGAGAATTGAATTCGTGGAGCAATGTTCAATAACGAATTGAGTTTGAGTTGAAATTGAATACTTCAATTACCGAGATAAACCGTTTCAACCGGTCAAAGTCACCGGGAGAATGGATTCAATTAGTATCGACAACGATTTATTGAATCTAATACAAAACTTCCCGCTGTTGTCGCCAGCTCAATAGAGGTTAGTCTAATTACTTCGAGAGACAAAGTTCAAAAAATTAACATGTTTTCAATAACTGAACAAATTCGAAGCTTACTAGAATGTGCCCGCGACATCGTCTTCGTTTGAATTTAATTAAATATAAGTAGGTAGCCTGTACTTAGGCTTAATTTCTAGGCTTATTACATCAGCTATCTATTAGTGAAATATCCGTGAAAATCGGTCCAGTAGTTGCAGAGATTAGCGGGAACAAAAAGATGAACAAAGCAATTCTAAAAAATATTATTTTGTTATATGTCCTTATATACATACATATGCAATTAGTAAAAAAGCGGTTATTTTAATATTACATAATATTCT
The DNA here is from genome assembly GCA_018236625.1 of Lasaia peninsularis. Taxonomy (NCBI): domain Eukaryota; kingdom Metazoa; phylum Arthropoda; class Insecta; order Lepidoptera; family Riodinidae; genus Lasaia; species Lasaia peninsularis. The sequence goes on from DVZL01002804.1 coordinate 3,473, forward strand.
GATTTTCTTTGTGTAGATAAAAAATAAATTACCTGTGTTAAAATATTTGTATAATATAATCCGTATCTATACAAATAAATAAAGTTGGGAGTGTCTGTAGGTAATATCAAAATAACTGCTTTTTACTAAATGCACATAATAATATGTATGTTTACAAATTACAAGATATAGGTACACCAAAAAAGTATTTTTTTAGAATTTTTGACTGTCTGTTTGTACCTGTTAACCTCTGAAACGGCTGGACCGATTTTGACGGGATTTTCACTGGCAGACAGAATTTTATTTTGAAAATGTATAAAATAATATAATGAAATAAAAACCCGGACGAAGTCGCGGGCACAGCTATTTTTATTATATAAATCACAAATTTTGATTACATAAATTGAATCTGACACAGGTTAAATTAATATTCATTTCGTTTCATCCAAATTCGTATAAAACACTTTTAACAATAAAGATAATTTACCAAAAATAACTCCACTCGGTCTTCGTCATTAGCATCGTATTCACGTGAATATTATTTTCATTACAAATGTCGATCTAAAGACCACAATATCAATTTGCAGGGAGACTTTTGTTCATTTTGTTCATGTTGGTGTATTTGCAAGTGGGGTGGCGACGACCTTTTACCTCCTCTTGCCAATCAATATAGGTACGTCCACCCACGAAATTCGCCGGTTATATAACTGTACAACATACGGCAATTTGGAGGTTCTTCTGTCTTAATAGTCGGAAAGTTCCTTCACAACCCGTCCGTCTGTCTGTTTGCGATAAGTTCGAAAAGAACTGGACGAATTTTAATACAGTTTTCAACAACAGCAAGAGTCGTCCACGTTTTTATTTAATTAATATTTCATTTTATACATTTCTAAAATAAAAGTTGCCTAAGCTATTCCCTATTACATCGGCTGTCTGCCAGTGAACGTGCCTTTGTCAAAAATAAGAGAGATAGACACCCTGATATTCTATTCATCAATTTTAGCCTATCTACTTTTCACTGTCATCATTTCCAAACCTAGTTAGGAGAAGAATCGTGAAGAACATTAAAATAACCGCTTTTTACTTAATGCATATGTTTTTTTACAAGGTACATATACAAAAATAGTATTTTTTAAATTTTTGTCTGTTTGTATATCTGTCTGTTTGTACCCGCTAATCTTTGAAATGGCTGGACCGATTTTGACGGGACTTTACAAAAATAGTATTTTTTAGATTTTTTGTCTGTTAGTATATCTGTCTGTTTGTACCCGCTAATCTTTGAAATGGCTGGACCGATTTTGACGGGATTTTTACTGGCAGACAGCTGTAAAAGGAATGGCTTAGGCTACTTTTTTTTTAGTTTTTTTTTAGAAATTTATAAATTAATTAAATAAAAACTTTTTGGGCACAGCTAAGTTCCAATAGCTATATAAAGTCTTCAGATAAAAGTTTTGATTGTTATTTTATCGACATGAGATTTTACCTGTCTCCGAAGAGTTCCGATAATTGAAGTCGTTCCAATCGCCTAACGAACCCCGGAATGTAACGACCCAATCTTGCGTTCAGCCTTCGTATATTGATCACTTATATAACCGCAAACTACTTTGTGGGGACGAACAAATGTGTCTTGTTCATGCCAATAATACGTTGACGAATATAGAGTATGAATAGTCAAGCTGCAAAAAATGCACGTAATGGTATGCGCGTAAATCCTTATGCGTAATGATTAATGCCTCAAATTTTAAATCGTATTTTTTTTCTATTCTATCCGATGACATTATGAATTACCAACATAAAATTATTCGGATGGAAAACTGGCTGGTTTTCGGTGTTGGTTACGTCAAAAAAATCATTGGACGCATATTTATTTTTAAATAAATGCGTCACGTGCGAGTTGGACTCGCGCACGAAGTGTTCCGTACCATTATCAAAAAAATGGTAAGGCTTTCGCGGACGTCCCCGAAATAAATGCTAGTAGATAATACCGCCGCCTCGTTGGCCGAGCGGATAGCCTATTCGTCTAAATCTACCGACCAACTGAGAGGCTCGGGTTCAATTCCCGACGGGGACAGACATTTGTGTGATGTGCATAGATGTTTGTATTTCCGGGTCTGAGTATTTATTAAATTTATTCTAGTATCTATACGAGTATTTCTATGTATTAGTAACGTAACAGAGACAACTTTCAAAGGGCTGATATTTTTCCTACTTATAATACTTATTTTTTCGTAATAACATGTCCTTGTTTTATTTCACTTAGTCAGTTAAAAAGTAGCCTATGTCCTTCCTCAAAGTCAACTGTATCTTTGTAAGTATTAAATTTCATCAAAATCGGTTCAGTGGCTTAGGCTTAAAAGCGTAACAGACAGATAGACAGACAGAGATACTTTCGCATTTATAATATTAGTACGGATAGTAAGAATGTAAGAAAGTTCACCAATTATTAAAAACTGTAATACTCAAAATACGAAATGAACAACAAAGCCGAATGCAGGAAATGAAAACAAGTGTTCAGTGATGAAAATTTAATTATAACATACATAATTATTCATACATGAATAATTAATTATTATTATGGCAGTTGTCAGCGTGATTGTGATAAACGTTGACACCGCAGCATAGCTCAGCCACAAAAATGTTTATAGTGAAATACAAGTGACCAGTGATTAATTATTTATAATATTAATCACAATCATTATGAGTATTTAATTAATAATCATTTGTGAATTTCAGTTTTGTTATAAAGAAGAAACCTATAGTTCACCAGTTGCTTCTATTGAAACAGGTCTATAAGTAGCATATAATAATAGTAAAAAAATTTAAATGATTACCGTATAATGAAAAGAAATAATCAACAAAATTAAATAATGTACGCGCTGAATTGCCTAAGTAGCTTTTTCTAAATATTCCCTCTGGATTTTTTTATACGAACTGACTAACTCTTTATACAACGTTTGTAATGTAAATAAATGTTATGTAGGTATGTCACAAAAACGTGTTTAAAACCTCTATTTGCTTTAACAATTAAGAATTAGGATGAAAAAAATATTTGAAATGAAGTCAGTGTTTATTAATTATAGTATTAATTATTAATCATGACAGTTATAAAAATTATCGTTAGGTCACACGTATCCTGTTTTTACTTAGTCATGATAAATATTAAGGGTGAATAAACTTTATTAATATCTATAATATAAGCGATGATATAGGGCAGATCGCAGGAACCCGCTGGATGCAGGCCGACTTTGATAGGTCTAATCGGAGGTCGTTGGGGGAGGCCTACGTTCAGCAGTGGACGTCCTATGGCTGGGATGATGATCAATATCTATAATTAAAAATATATCCATATTTATTCTTATAAAATTCGAAACTTACATATTGAATTAAATACAAATGATCAATGATTATTATTAGTTATCACTTGTCATATAGCACGCGTTATAATAGTTATTATTAATTATATTATAACAGTTATAAACGTGATTGTTATTGGCGTCTAGTCACGCGATGTCCCGGCGCACCCTCCACTGAACCGCGAGAACGATCTAGGGTGAACAAACTTTATTAATGTCACTGAAAATTTGTTTATAGCCTCTATGTTTACCTTCGGTTGTCGATACTTATTATGCTGAAATAACAAGGTTTGAAAGTTGTACAGCCCAATAAAATGACGATGTTATGTTAAATTACGATGAGGCTAAATTTTGTCCCACTGCTACGTTGACTTGTTCAAGTTATTTAGATCAAGAACCTATATCGATGTTTGGTTTAAAAACTTAAGTCTCTATGTTCTTTCTCCACATACAAAATTATACTGTAATCTAATACACTCCGTTGACGTGAGGGAAAACAAAAAATCATACTTTCGTGTTTAGAATATTAAATTATTATTATTTTCACGTGTGTTAATAATATATTCTCATAAATGGTCTTTATTTATAAAAAAAGACAATGTGATTAGGTGTATGTGGTTATTTTCCTTTCCCAACAAAGTCATAGTTTTGAACCTAGATAAGTATGAAATTTTATGGGTAGGTAACTTTTTTATGTGGTAATTAGTATTAATCTTAAAAGAAGACAAAACCTTTTTGATAGATTTTCTCACATTTTCTCACAGATTCCAATCCAGTGATGGTTTTATATTTTAAAACCGAAGATCGATTTAATTATAAAGCTCTAATAGTCAAGCATTTATCTAAAACAATACAAAAAACCAATCAATTTTCTGTGAACAACAGAAAAAATTAGGTGTACTATGTGGAATGAGGGGCTCGCTTACTTATTATACCTATTTAATTTAATTTTAGATAATTATTTGTTGCTATAGAGACAACAGAATGCATCTGAAATTTTAAAATTACTAATATAATTAATTTTATTCTTACTATATAGCAGCAGCAGACAGTCAGACAGATAGGCAGACGGACAGTGGAGTTTTAGTATTAGAGTCCCGTTTTTACGTCTTGGGCACGGAATGCTAAGAAAGCACTACTTATTCTATGTACTAAATTTATTCCTAAAATATTTTTACGAATTATATTTTATTATGATTATAACCATTGTCTTTTCAGAATACGGACGTAGTTTTAATGTTAGGCAGCGGTATAAGCATGGATATGCCTTTGGAAGATAGATTTAACAATCAAGCTCCTATAGTCAAGTGTTACACTGATGTCATATCATCGGAATGTCCAAAGGCTTTCATCATAGTTTGTGCTTCACCTATAGAATGCATGGTTCCTTTGATTGCCGAGGTGATATATAATTTTTGTCTTATATCTTTTTTATACATAATCTTCCCAGTGTTTTTGATATATACTTTGATTCAAGAAGTTTAAAGGAAAGCCACTTACTATTATATTTTCCCACGTGTTTGTCCGGGTTCCCTGTGTAGAATATACAATCTGTCTCCCTACCAGGCAGTTAGTAACAGTTGAAAGTAGATTAACTGGGTGCTGTGCAGCGGCTCGCCCAGGTGGGGATCTACTGCCTTACCTATTCCTTCCGCCACATTGTCATGTCTGGTCTGGAGTGTAGGATAGCCTTGCTCATAAGATCTATCAGCCAGATCAACCTCTATATTATACTGAGCCTACTTTTCATACAAGGATTGTTTCATTAATAATAATTTTAAATCATAATTATGATTATAATCAAAAACATATTTTTCAATCACATGTCGTGAACATTTAAAAAGAAACACGAAAAAAATGTCATGGTCAGTTATTCGCTGTAACTTCGCGTAACTTTTTATGGGGATATTAAAAGTTTTATGAAGTTATTATCTGCATTTCGGGAGTTACGAGTATCAATATGGCTCGTAAATATTCCTGTTATTAAATCAGTGTTATGTTATGGACATTGTTGGTGTAAAAGTGGGTTATTACTACGGTTTCATCATACTGAACAGATGCTATCTACAAATTTATAACGTATATAATATTAAATTAAGGCTGAGTCAATTGACACGCAATGTAAAAACGCACAGCGCCATCTATTTTTAAATTTGGTAATAAATTTTTGACCTGTAAAAATAAATAAAATTGGTACCAAAATGGTATTTCTTAGAACGTTTGAATGTCTGTTTGTATCCGCTAATCTCTGAAACAGCAGGACCTATTTTGAAGGAACTTTTACTGGCAGACAGCTGATGTAATAAGGAACTGCTTAGATTAATTTTATTTAAATAAAATAATTAAATAAAAACGCGGACGAAGTCGCGGACACCGCTAGTAAATCACTGGATATTTGGTATAGGGGAGTGATGACCGACAGAGCTTCGCCGGTATTGTGGTTAGCGCTTCGGGCTTCCATTTCAATAGTCCAGGTTCGAACCCCGCCGAGAACCAATGAGTTTTCAAGCTTGAGTGCATTTTCTAAGTGATCTTATAGTGAACGAAAATATCGCGAGAAAACCAGTATTTTTTTTACAAACAGAACCCTAAAATGTCATCTGTTTAATTACCGTACAGAATACTTGGCGTATTACGTCGTACGTACATACGTCGATGCCTATCAGACATGTTCATATCTGTTCTAGATCTGATATTGGATAGCGAGCTGGTTACAGATACCAATATTTTGAGATTTGTTGGCTGTTTATTGTGAAAATAAATGATTTTCTCCCCTTGTTATAAAATAAGGAAGCGAACAAGCACACGGCTTTCTTGATGGTTAGATACAACCGTGCCCTATAGACACCATAAATGTTTTAGGTGCGTCGCTGTCCTGTGGCCGGTTGTTGGGCCTGGTTTGCAAGTCTACCGGCTACCCTATCCTCCGGACCGGAACGTGACAATGTTATTATGGAAGTAGGAATAGGTAAGGCGGTGGATCCGTATCCGGGCGAGTTACTGCACACCACTCTACCACCAGTGGTCTTGTTGTCAATGACCCGGACCAACACAGGGAAAACGTTCCTACCATGCAGCTCGTAAGAGGCGAGCATAGGTTAACTGGGTCACTTCCATGGCATTCTACATAGCTGCCAGTCATTATTGAAGTTTAAATAACGTGCATCAAGTTCAAAATAGTCATGCGTCGTCATAAAAAGTCATGCCAGTCAATATGAGACTCTACGAAAGTGTGTAATATGGAGAAATCTTGTTAGGAGTGTAATCTGGAGGATTTAAGTATTAGATGTACCTTTGGCCTCATGATTACAATATTCTTAGACCATGAAAGAAACGGGATGGTATGATCCAGCGAAGTTATTCGGGTCTATGGCAGTGCCAGAAATGCGTGCAAGTACGCTCGCCGCACGAGCTTTGAGCTTAGATCCAAGCTACGTGAAGGTTCCTTGCGTCGGTGGATCGGAAGGAGAATCTCTTGTGCCGTTATTCTCTAAAGCTTTGGAGTATTTTGATTTTACAAGGGTAATAATTTTATTCTACTTACTTGCTTGCCGCTTATGAGCTCCCTGGCAGAGAGGCAGATGGTCTATTCTACTCGGGGAATCCGGACTGACACAGGGTAAGCAGATGGTATCCTAATGGTAAGAAATACACATCACCCATGGACAACAAGAGAAAACAATTAGATTGAAACATATGGCAGGCGTCATAGCTTTTTTATTGTCTATGAATCACGTCAATTTATCAGAAAAGGTGTTTAAAGGCGTTTCTCAATGCCTATTTCTGAAAGTCACTTTACAAATATTTGATTCCGAATCGGCACGAGTTTTCGCGTTTTCCCTACGAAAATAATATCCAATATAAGTTAATCTATCTCTAAAATTATTGCAGGAAAAAATGCCACCCCCAACATAATGAACTCGCAACATTTCTAACTTAACCAGTAGAAGCTCTGCGGATTCATTTGTTACCTTTACTCTTCGTCAATAGTTATTATTTTCACATCAATTTTGTATTTTTTTTTTGTTGAATGTTAAGGGACGATGAGGCCGAAGGAATTTACTCAGACATAGCCTATTCACTCTGGCTTAATAATCCATTATAGAGGGCAGACAAACACTAAAAACGTCCATGCTTTTTTCGCAATCAATAATTTCTTTCCCATTATTAGTTTGTCGGAAACAAAAACTTTTCTTCTCACGTCCCGAGTTTTCAAAATCTGTCTAATCTCAAATGTTTGACTTGTTAAATCTTTTTGTACATCATATACAATTATTTTATATAAAAGGCGAGCTTAATGCGTGAAGCATTCTCTACCAGCCAACCTTTGGACCAACAAAAAAATTACTGTTTAGTTTGCTAAGTTAACCCTGTAAAAAACGTTGCCGGACACGTCTTCTAAAATTTATTTAATATCTTGCAGCAAAATGCTGAAATGTTAACAGAGACGGTCCGCAATACCCCAAGTGCGATGGCAAGGGTTGATGGAAATTGTGTGAGAGCAGCAGAACTCAGCGAGGCGCATGCATTGTCAGGCTTAGTGACCACAGTCGCCTGGGCATTATTATGCCAAGATATACCACGAGTCACTGGTTTTGTCGAGACTGATGCTAGACAAGTCATCTCACCTGCCAGGTTAATACTTAATAGTATTTTCTACTAGCTATCCCGCTGAATTTGGGGTTATGAAAAGTAGATGTGAACCAATTCTCAGACCTACCCAATTTGCCACAAAATTTAATAAGAATGGAAAAGATTAAAAAGTTTCCGGGTCTTAAGCTACCTCCCTGCCAATTTATAGCCAAATCGGTTCCGCAGTTCTTGAGTTATAGTGTCACTAACACAACATTCTTTAGTTACAAAAATCCATTGCTAACTTTATTTCACTTTTAAATATTAATCACGATGTTTTAAAATTACACTGATGTAACCTGGTGGTGTAAAAATAGTATCTGTACAAAAGTACTAATTTGAAAATACGCAAAAGTATCTTAATTTAGTCTATGAGGTTCGCCTCATCTTTCATCATTCGCACTGCTAAAGATTGGAACTGTTTGCCCAAAGCAAAATACAACTTAACTGCCTTTAAATTTCAGGTGAATAGGTTTCTTTTAGCTTAGTACACTGACATCATTGACTTCACCACTTTCTCTCAGGTTAGCTGTGGGTTTTGTGCTTAGCTTTATATAGGACGACGAATTTAGTACACACAAATATTGTGGCCGTTTGCCATTGGTTATTACGTACGCGCAATGTAAGTAATACCCTATGTCGTCATATAGACAGTCTCTTTTCCTAGTATATAAGTGTTGTGTGTAAGATAGTACTAGATTGATGTGTTAGTCCTCATTTTATTTCACTCCATATTAGAACTTGCCCGCGCGAAATTCTTAGCATACCAGATTTAGTACAGCAACTACTTTTACCACCTTTGGATTATAAGGACACGTGTAATATGTACCGTCAGTAAATACGTCAGATTATTTGCTTTCAACTAAGTACCTTCACACCTATTATCCCCGAAAGAGTAGGCAGAGGTGTGCTGGTATATCCACGATTCGTAAGTCCAGTGGATATACTAGAACACACCCACGATTAGCCAAGGTTCAAGGGCCCTGATGTGATAGGTGGCAAGCCTATCGCCACTTCCGGAACATTCCAATCCCGGCTAATGTAATGCTTACTCAGAAAAATCTGAAATACATTTAAGAAAAGTTGCTCGACCTGGGAATTGAACCCGGGACCCTACGTGACAAACGGTCTTAACAGGAAACACCTACACCGTTAAAAACAGCGTAAATGTAAAATAATCTTCAAACCCTAAATGATACATTTTTTATGGTATAAGACAGCAAACAAGCACACGGATCTCCTGATGGTAAGAAACAACCGTATTGTAAATGGGGCATTATATGTGGTCGGACAGTTAGACCATATGTGGAAGTTTACCGGCTACCCTACCCTCCAGACCGGAACATGACAATTTCATGGCGGCAGCAACAGGAATCTATGTACGTCTCTTACAAGCTGCCTAGTAGGGAGGTAGATGGTCTATTCTACACACGGAACCCGGACCAACGCAGGGATAAAACTTTGAATGAACCAAATAACAAATTTGAATTGTATTGTGCAAAAATACGTTTGTTGAAAATTCGAACTTCATCAAGGCATCCGTATTACACGTAATTTTCAACGAATTTATCCACGACTTGTTTCTAGATTCATTGCGAACACAGTCGAGATTACAGGAACTGGAATAGTAAAGAACCTAGGACTTCCAAAAATGTCCCAGACTGAAACGACTCTTATGAATCTGGCGCTAAACGATTTGTGTAAGAAGCAAAAGATGGCAGAAAATTGGTACTTGAAATACTGTAGTTCTTCTGAAAGACTGGACGCCTGCAAGCTTTATTTTTTCACAGCCCAAAGATATAAGCGATTCGATGATTGCGCGTATGCCAATGTGTAATAAGTAATAAACCAAACCTTTAAAAAATTATACTTTTGATTTTCTATTGCTTTTTTTAAAAAAACCAAAGGGTAACCCTATTACTAAAACTTCGCTGTCCGTCAGTCTGTCACCAGGCTGTATCTCAGTTGAATTCTCAGTTCATGGAACTATGATAGCTTGACAGTTGATATTTTCACAGATGATGTATTTCTATGGCCGCTATAACAACAAATACTAAAAATAAAATAAATATATAAAGGGTGCTCTTATACAACAAACATGATTTTTTGACGTTTTTTTAGATTATGGTGATAGCTGGACAGTTGAAATTTTCACAGATAATGTATTTCTGTTACCGCTATAACAACAAATACTAAAAAAAGTGTAAGTTTTCTATAGATAATGTTACGAAACCCTTAGTGGGCGGTTCCGAAACAGGCGGATGGCCTTTCGAAGGCTACAATCAGGGCCTGATTAACCCTTAGGCTAATTAGGCTGCAGCCTAAGGCGCGAGGATCGGGGGGTGACAGACAGATAGACAGACATTTCTAAAAATGGTACTCGCGATATTGGATGTTTGTATTAATTAAGTATAAAACTTGCAAACTTGACAACAATTTTGCTTATTTTATAACAAAAACGGTATAGCGGTGAAATCAAACATACTATTTAATTTTGAATTGAACATGCAATGCATTGATCAATTACCAACTCCTAGGGGATGAGATGAACGCGAGATGAATATAAAACTGGTACTTCTTTATGATAATGAAAATGACGTCAATAAAGCGCCAGTCAAAGTTTTTTCTTGTCTGTAGTGATGAGCAAAATTGGTATTGGTCTTGCAGTCTCGGTTTTGATCTTGCAAAGAAGAAAGACCAAAACCAAGGTAGAATCAACGAGAGCAAGACAGATTATGCAAGGCCAAGACCGAACGCAAGACTCGACCGAAAATGCTTACGCACAGTAGTTATATGAGATAAAATAATTCCAACAGCTTCACCATACGCTTTTCTCGGAACTACATAGTTGGCATATCGAGATGTCAGTTTGGTATCTAAATTTTAACAGTATAACGAGTCAGCTAAAAAAAGATCGATGGTTATTGTGTATTAACTCATAATTTCATTATGAATACATTGGACATAAGTGAAACAGGTATTTCCTTGTCACAGAGAACTCCAGTAAGCTCCCGCCATTTCGACCAAGCAGCACTTATTTATTTGATGTCTAATCGACAAATTAAAATGATTAAATGACAATATTTTTTTAATATGTTTCTAAGCACCCATGATTATTTGAATAAATACGACATCTTTCATCATCTACTATAAGGAGAGTCCCTATTTCCTACTTCCTTCTTTTGTAGTTTAACATCTATTAAAAACTGGAGAACAATTCAATTTGTATCGAATAATATTATTTCATACACACATATCTTCACGCCAGATCCCTTGCGAGGTAGCTAGAGAGTATCGAGTACCAAATGTCACGATTCCTACATACTCGCCTGGGTAAGGATCCACCGCTTTACCTATTCCTACCGTCATAATGACATTGTCGTGTTCCGGTCCGGAGGGTAGGGTAACCGGTAGACTTGCACATAAGGTCTAACAGCCCGACC
>DVZL01002805.1:0-14877 GCA_018236625.1 Lasaia peninsularis
GGGACACCAGTTTTTATGCAAAGCGACTGCCATCTAACCTCTGCAACCCAGAAGGGAAAAGGCCCAAACCTAGATTAGGTTGAATTCAATGAATTCGCGTTTCCTCAAGGTGTTTTCCTTAACCGTAAGAGCAGTCAGGAAAGGTAGGTACGTAAGTGAGAAAAACCCATTGGTACGTGGGGTTCGAACTTGGACTACACGAAGGGAAGTCAGAAACTCGCACCGAGGATCTCAAAATAATTTCTTCATAAAATATTTAAGCCAAAGATTGATTTGGTACTAAAAACAACTACGACTACGTATTCGTAGTTTCCAATTAGTATTTTCCTAGGAGATATGAATTACTTACTATGATAACTTATCAGACGCTGGTATCTGACAAATGGCAAATGTAACAAAAACAAAATTATTCATAAAATATGGCGTTATTTTGCGGAAATACATATAAATATAAATAAAATTATAAATATACAAAAATAAAATAATTATATTGCATACTACATACATACACATAATAAATATCTTCACGCCAGGTCCCTTGCATAGTTTACAGAGAAAATCGAGTGCTAGTGCTAGCTTCCTCCACATTCATTACACTCATCATACAAACACGCTGGTTTTGGCTATTTTTGATGTCACCCTTGGATAATACGCCGTGTATTGTGGTATGTCAACCTAGCAAGCAAACGAATTCCTATCAAAAACAGTGCACGCTATACTGTTAACGTACAACCGCAGCATCTTCAGGAGAACAACACTGAGTCAGTCTAGGGTACAACACAGTGGAGTGTCTAATTCTGCAAGTAGTTAAAACTACTTTTGTTTTTGTTTAAAACAAGTTTTGTTTAAGACTATGCTTATTTTAAGAAAAAAAACTTGTCAAGTCTCAAATCTATGTTACCAAAACTTAGTTATACTCGAATTTCTAGTAAAACCTTAGTTTTACTGTTGCTACAGTAAAATTCTACACGTTCTTCTTCAGATTGGTAATACCATCTTACTTGTTTGTGCCCCCATAACTTCATTGATTTCAGTAACTTAAATAAAAGTCTTTCGCTGACAACGCTGTGAGCACTGGTTACGCGTTCATTCTTTTTTTTCGTTTTTAAAAATTATCCTAAGCACGGTAAAAGTGTTAAAATTAAAACATCTTACTGTTGTTATTCTGCTGGGCTGCAGCGTAGGTAGTGATCCACAGCAAACACGAGGGGTATAACCTTCGAATCCACATTGAGACATTCTCAAGAAGGCGACCACCTCACTCGGTAGAGGGCGTTGTTCGAAGGCTGTTAACAGCTCGGAACAATCATACAAAGAGACGCACTGGCTGACGCGGCCGAGAGGCGTCGTGCAAGTATCTGAAACTGAAATAATAGTGACGTTAGATACATACATTTCCATATTGGTTCGGGTTTCTTGTGTAGAATAGACCATCTGCCTCCCGATTGGTTCACTCCAAAAAAGACTAAGAAGATGGTGGTGTGTTGTGCAGCAACTCGCCCGGGTAGAAATCTACCACCCTAATTGGAAGGTAGGATAGCCGGTATACTTGCACATAAGGCCTAACACCATCCATAGTTATCCATAGAGATGGTTATCTTTTAAGTTCAAATTTCGTTGTACCCGAAATTGTGTGGAATTTGTAAAAGTAAGTACAAAATGAACTAAATAAGTTTTGATCAGTTATTACACAAAATTAAAAAAAGTTTCGCTTTAGTAACGACTACATAAAAAAAATAAGCAAGCAAAACAGCACAGTACAAACAGTAAGTAAAAATTATTATTTTTGAACTAGTATCAATTATAAAATACCCCGGGTTTTTACGATTATTAACATATTTTACAATGTAAATAATTACACTGACACATAAAAAATAAGAGTTGTCTCTATACAAACAATACATGATATATAATAAAGTGAGAAAATACAAAAAATAGCATTTTTTAAATTAAATATATTCGTAAAAATTGTTCTTTAAAATCTAACAAATTCTAGTTATAGTCATATTATAAACCGTTGTAATTATCATATTTATATTAATTTATTTACAGATAAGAACATAATGCCAAAAGGAGTACAGTGACCGATAAGTTTTAATATATTTTGTAAGCCAGGTATAGTTTTAGTTTTTTGAAAAGAGAAAAATAGCGATTGTAATAATTACTAAATTCCCATTCTACTCGTATAGTACGTTTGTGTTAAGTATGAAGTGTTTGATCGTTAACCTCTGACCTATCTATACAAATAAATTTATTTGAAGCGTCTGTTTGTAATATCAAAATAACCGCTTTTAAAATAATTGTACATAATTATACCAAAATAAACTTTTTTTTAAATTTTGTCTCTCTGTTCTCTAATCTCCGAAACCGCTGAACTAACTTCAATGGTGAACTACTTTCACTGTTTGGGCTACTTCTATTACATTAAATTCAAACGCGGACCAAGTCCCGGGAACAACCTAGTTAACCAATTAAATCAATCACAATTGAAAGTCAAGTTCAAAGTGACCAGTTAAAGTAATAATTTGAACGAAACGGTAGTTAGTGTACTAATGAAAACCACGATAAAAATTAATAATAGTTATCTTTATAATACACCTCTACCCTGATGAAAGACGGCATTCTTAACGCTAACGTACTGTACATACTATATTCGCACAAAATAGCCCTCAAACAATATGGAATAAAATATATAAATAACGATAACTCTAACGATTTCACTGAAGTTTGGATTTTGGGAGGTAAACAATTGATCCAGATAGGCTAGTTAGGTCTTATGAAAGTGCGAAAAGCACGACATCTATACAACTCTGTCGAAAGCCCTTGGTATAAAATAGCACAGACTCCGATTTCGTAGACGTCCCGTCATATGGCAATTTTTTCAAGCTCGGTCGCCCAAGTGCTTTATTTAAAATAAGTAAACAAGTTCTAAAATCTATCTCCCCCTTCACAATAATATATAGGTAATATCTACGTATTATCAGGTTACCCATTAATAGAATCGAGATTTTGATATATATTGTGAAGTATTGGAAAAAAATAACATTTCCGAGTCAAATTGATAATCAAATAACTATGTAGCAAATGACGCGTCGTTATTTACGTAATGAGGTGATTATATTATTATATTTAATTAAGGTCACACTAACTGATGATATTTATCTATTAAAAACAACGGTTTAAGAATACTGTATTAGCTGTTTTGATAGTGTTGTTGCGATATAAAAAATAAACCTTTTTTCCTCTTTTTAGTGGAGAGGTTAGCCGTACAAGCCTAAGGTCTCCGACCGACCACGAGGCTCGGGTTCGATTCTCGACGGGGGCAGGTATTTGTGTAATGAACATAAATGTTTGCATTTCCGGGTCTGTGTGTTTATTAAACTTAGACTATTAGGTATTTAATTGACAAACAAGTAATTTGCTTACTTTGGGGTTAGGTCATTTTGTGAAATTTGTGTAGATATTCATTTATTTATTATTTATTTAGATGATCTGACCTGACCTCTAGGCCACCGAGCCTTTTTCTGCCAAGCGATTTTGCCAAAGAGCTCTCTAGTCATATTATCTCCTTTAATAAAATTTCATGTTTACGCGCTAAACAGAGAAATCTTATTATTTAACCGATCTCAAAAAGGAGGTTGTCAATTCGACCTTGTGTTTCTTTTTGTATATTCGTTAAGCGATTACCTAATTGGACGATTATTATTTTGTAATATATGTAACTTGTAACCAATAAAGTCTGATAATTAAGGTCTATTTTTCCTACGTTTAAACTATTATATCCTGTTTTCTAAATTACAACGTAATTACGACATAAATTTAAAAAAAAGCATACGCGTACTGGAGGGGTGTTATTTTCAGATCACGCTCCTTTTGTCACGTTTTAGTCTTTAGTCAGTCAGATTAATTATGATTTGGACGTCAAATAGCCATCAATAATATGGGAATCCTTAGTAATTTAAAAATAGGACCACGAAACAAAGTTTTCATTATCAAGTTGAGATCAAATTAAGATAATAATGACAATGACTGAGCGAAACAAAATAGTATCCCATAAAAATAATGTTAATGCTTGTGTTTACTTTAGAAAATTTCATTTATGACAATAATTATTCGTATGTTTTATTTATCAATAACATTCGATGCTGTGGATGTCGAGTTTTATGGAAATGAACTGCAAAATGTTATTCGTTTATAAAAACTTATTTTTTTATCCTCTAGAGTGGCACCTATAAAAACAGTATACACTTCTTGAGCGGTAATAAAGATCAAGTTATATGTAATCGTTGACCAAAGTAAAGCCGATGCTGTTACATTTTTCTTATTTTACTTCCCAGGGTACAAAATATAATATTTTAAATGGATCACGGGATATAGAATTCATTTATAGGGTTTGTAATATGAATGCATCCTTAAAGAATAATATTACTAAGTACGAATTAAACATCAAATGTTAAGACCAGGTATTATGAAATTATTTACAGAGTAGTAAAAAAAGCTTGAATATATTAACGAAACACGTTTTTAAATATCTTTTGTTGGATTGAATGAGGAAGGACAGTGACAAAAATATTTGCAGACATTATATTATTTGTAAATACTTTGAATAAAAACCAAAACAACTGTTTTATCACAATTTTATTGTGATAAAACAGAACGTATACATCAATTATGAATTTCGAATTCCATTAAATTAAAAAATAAGTAACAAAAAAAATTAAACTCATAATTAATTAAGTATCATTGTGAATTACACTTATTATTACTAAAATAATTTAAAAAATACTAAAAAAGTATCTTTAAAATTATATTAATTTTGTTATCAATACAATACAATCACAATTTAATAATTAATAACAAAAACAATGGAATAACTAATAAGCAAATACAGCGTAATCTTTGAATTGTAAAAATTAAAAGAAAAAAGTTTTATAACCAACTAATTTGATAAGGTACTTTTTACAAGAACCATATTAATACTTTTTATATAATTCTTTGTGACATTCATTCTTTGTTTATAATATAATTTATATATATATAATATCTACTATTAACATATTTATCTGGGCGTTTCATAGTTTCCTTTAGTTTTGAATTGTTATCTAATAAAACCTTATCAAACGACTGAGGAGCAGTTTTTGAAATTTACTTTATTATTTATTTTATTATATTAACTTGACTATTAATATAATTACATACCTGCACTTTTCCATATCAGCGTAAAACTGAATATTGTCATTAAATAATTCATTTTATTAATAATACAGTTTATGAAACACTAAGTGAGTATTGCTAATATCACAGAACAATTCCCATCACTGTCCGAACGTTAAAAGAACTTGTTTTTGTTAAATAAACGTGTAAATAATAATGACGAGAACACCAGTCCTCCGCTTACTACACTGGCTCTTAGAGGTCAACATCAGTATATATAAACTTTGATAATATAGACAAGTACAATCAACAAAAACATTTGCGCTTCGATTTTACAACTTTAATCATACTTGCTACATTATTAACTTAACGAAAATCCTAAAGAAATTAATTTACTAGCAATGCTCTTTAATCTACTTATACGAGTATGTACTAGAGGTGCCCGCGACTTCATTAGCCGGAACAAAGACAGACAAAAAATTCTAAAAAAAATGTTGCTTTGGTATATGTACCGTGTATATATAATAATAATAAATAATGGACAAATCACACAAATTGATCTAACAAATTATATGTTCTTGTGTTATGGGTGTTAGACAACGATACTAAAACATAGAAATACTTAAATAGATACAAGAACAAATTTAATAAACACCCAAACCCGGAAATACAAACATGTTCATCACACAAATGTCTGTCCCTGTCGGGAATCGAATCCGAGCCTTAGGTTAGACGTGTACGCTTGCGTATTTCCGACAGGGACAGATATTTTTATGATGACCACATACGTCTGTATTTATTGTCTGAGTGCCTATTGCAAGACACACAGATAGACCACCTTACAGAGTTAGCCTTGAATCCAAAAATCACTATGAATGATTAAAATACTCTAATCAATCAATATTTTTTTGACTTTGGCTCACGAGGGCCCAGGTTCCATTTCCGGATAGGGTAGGTTTGATTGTCAAAAATATTATAATATATATTCTCATTATTGTTATTGAACATATAATTAACAATGTGAATGAAAAATATGTAATTGAAATAATATAAATTTAATTAAATTATTGATTACACAAGATTTTAATACAAAATGAGAAGTATAATATTATAAGCATAACGTTTTTTTATATTTTAATGTTCTATTCGTTTAGATAAATTTCAGTGTAAAGTTTTAGTACAAAGAGTTTATTTTATGTCTATGTGCAAAAACTTTACCAATAACATAATGTTTCACACTTATTCACAAATTTCCTAAAACTTAGCTTATTTTAGAGACATATTGACTATTGATATTGACCCGGGATTCACTTACTTTTTGTACGGCGATTAATTTTATCACATCTTTTTAATATGCTAATGTTATCTTTAACACGAGTACACATTATTTTATTATATATTCTCATTAACGTATTGAGAAGTTAAAGTTTAAATATTAATTTCTCAGAACTTTTTTCTTATCATTGAGATTACCGCGTACGGCTCTTTTTTGTAAAACAAATTATAGACTTAAATATTGATAAATGTTTTGAATACTTAGTGGTATTGAGAAAGTGGCGTTCAGTGTCTCATTTGTTAGCACCGGAATTGTTACTTTTGTTATTTTTAAATCTATTCGAGAATAATTTCGGGGTTTTAAATTTTATTCTCCTTTTTATTTTGTTTATATGTTTAGTTTCTCAATTACATTGTAATCATTACAACTGGAAACTTGATCATTTTTTCCCCCAGTACTGCGTTCATCGTCTCGTCGATTCAATGCGTCATCTGTGGATTTACCAGTTTCTGTTATGAACAAAATAATAATTATAAATGTTTTCCTTCATTTTTGATACAGCATCTATATTATTTTACATACTACGACACGTTTTATAGATCTTACAATCCGTCAGTAGATTAGCAACGTCTTAGTGTGGTTTCAAAAAGCTAAATCAGATATGAACAAAGTTTTAGAATCCTACTAATAAATGAAATTTGAAATTAATATAGCTTACATATTAGAATAACACATAGGCCGCGTTTTAACCGACGACATAAAAAGAGGGAATGTTTTTACGCAATAAGTATTATAAGTCGGAAAAAATTCTGCCCTTTGATGGCGAAGCCGCGGGCGGAAAGCTGGTATTTAAATAACAACAGGAATTGTTACCGACTATCTGTTGCCCGCGGCGTCGCCCGCATATTAAAGTTATTTAGTCCAAGTACTTATTTACGTCATACAAACTTTTATCCCTTGGGGATAATCTAAATCTCGGGTGGAAACTATCTTACCTTCGCGTGAATTATTTTAATAACACAGATAACTTTTAAAGAGCAGTGTTTTTCTGACTTATAATTCTTATTGCCAAAAAACATAGCGTCGTATACCAAAGAAGTTAATGGTGTATTGCTTGCTGAGGATGAAATGATAGGTATTTTGCATGAGAGATATCACCGACATAACAGATGAATAGTCACAGAATTATTATCATGTATTTATGTTAATTAAAGTGTCTACTTTTCATCTATTTATTTTTGTGGAAGGAGGATTACGTATTTCGCGGGCTTACATATACCCTCAAACATTTTTAATATCTTTATGGATTTAATCTGTTAATTTATGACCCTTAGTCATATTATCAAAAAAGGCGTCACTCAAAATACAAAATCTGCAAATTACCTTAAATTTGAGATATGGATAAAAAATAATTATGTTTTTCGATACGTCTCACTTTTTACAAAAAAAGGAATAAATAGTTATTTTATGAGTGCTATGCACAGATCGTTATTTGTTATTTTTATAATTTGTTCGTTGACTTGGTAACAATTCCAATTGGACTTTGGCTATAAATTCATATGGGTAAAAATAAAACAGCTTTTGGATAAAACATTACTATATTATTTTTAGGTGTCATACGCTGATGGGGTTTTGTTTTTTTTTAGTTTACTCATTGGCTAGATACCTATACTCAATATACGAAGACTCCTCAGAGCTTTTTTGATTTTATTTTTGTTAAAACATTTACATTAACGACACAATATCGGCTAATTCTTCTTCTACGTCTTAGTTTTTTTCCTGTTCCTATATCAGACGTTATCGGTGTCGACTATCCTATATAGGGTATTTGGCAAGGGCACCAAACCTACAAGGGAAACTAAATTGAATTAAATTTATGTGGATAATACTAAGTTTTTGAATAAAAATTTGACGTTTTGTTGTTATCAGTATGATATACGGATGGGTTTTAGAATTTCACACCCAAAGGGTAAAAACGGGACCGTATTACTTAAATTATTGTTCGTCTGTCTGTATGACAGTCAATTGGCTATATCTCATGAATCAGGATGGCTACAAAGTTAAAATTTGCAAGAATTTATTTTTTAAGTTACAATTTTCCTTATATTGGTCCGGGTCTCCTATGTAGAGTAAATTATCTGCCTTTCTACCTGGCAGCTCATAAGAGGCGAGCATAGGTGACAGCCAACAAAACCACTGGTTGTAGAGTCCTATGCAGCAACTCGCCCGGGTAGGGATTCAATGCCTTACCTATTCCTACTACCATAATGACATTGTCAGCCACTAGTCAGTAATAGCCAGATATAGTGTAACGACCACATATAGTGTCTATGGTGTCTATAGCCATGGTTTTTCTCTTACCATCAGGAAACCCGTGTGCTTGTTCGCTATCTGATCCCGTAGACAAACAATGTATTTCTGTTGTCGCTATTACAACAAATACTAGAACTTGAATTATGTATGGGATAAGACAGTGAACAGGCACACGGGTCTCCTGATGGTAAGAGACAACCGTGGCCTATAGATACCATAGATAAGGTGGTGCTCCACTGCGCTGTGGTCGGGCTATTAGATCTTATGATATTTGAGGTTTCCACACAACGAAAGTGATTTTTTGCCTTCGTGCGGGGTTTTTTTTTACATGGACTATGTAATAAGGCGAGAATTTATCACCAAAATTATCCGTATCGGCGCGATGTTTCCGCACTAATCGACCTAGTGCCCAATCATTGGAAATGGAGGCAAGTGGGGCGCAATTTCCTTGGCAATCGCAAGGATTAACGTTATTAACTTTCATGTCTCGTCTGCTAATTGCGTTCGGCTCCCCAATTCCTGTGCCAGTCATTTGATTACACACCCGTTATGGCAGAAAATAGTTTATTGATAAATACAGCTAAACGCCGCTTTAAATGACGCTAAATTTGTCCTAAAAGGTTTTGATTAATGGCAGAGTATAGATAGCTCTAAGCTGATTTTAATCAATTATATGTTTTTTCTAGCAAGAGATTTTTAACGAGCGACGCTGCGTAATGGTGTATATCTGTTGCCCATACATCAGATACTTTGTTGTATAAGAACTTGTATGGACACTACTAATAGATGTCGTTATTCATAATTAAATCGCGGTAATGGCAACGAGTACTCGCTCGACACATTCTCAGAATATCTAGTTGTTCTCTATAAAGCAAACAATTAATATGAAGTTGTTTGTTTTAAAACGTAATTTTCTGCTTTACCAACTCTGCCGAAGTCACGATAAGCCACAGAAACAAGTAAACCTACTGTCATTTATATTAATTAATAATAATAATATTGTTGTGGACTAAGACATCGGACAAATTCTTGATGATAAGAGACTATAATAGGCTATAGACTTAGGCTTAGCCTATAGACACTATATATGCTGTGGTCGAGGTGCTAGGCCTGTAATATCTACCGTCTACCTCAGCATCCGGATCGGAAAACTACAGTCGCAAATACTGTAATTATGGTAGCTAGTGCACTATATAGTAAACACTCAGCCACCAGTGTAATAATTATTTTTGCACATCAGTTATTTTAAAAATTTTGCACATGCATTTTTATGGCGTGAGCATCCACAAAGAATTGAATTAAAAGAGTCTCGTTGGCCTAATGTTACGCACTTCGGACTTCCATTTCAATAGTCCAGATTTTAACCCATCCATGAACCAATATTTTTTTATAAATTAAGTACATTTTCTAACATATTATTATGGTTAAGGAAAACATTGTGGAAAAAACCGGTTATTTGTCCCTAATAGGGCGACAACGGACCTGACATCGTCGGCTAATCGTGGGTGCATATGTACTTCTGCCTAACCTTTCGAGGATGAGAGCGTAACGACATATTTTTATTAATCAAAATTCAACTCCCAAGGGGGTGAAATTAGGGATAACTACTAGGACTAAATAGCTTAATTATGCGGGCAAAGCCGCGGGCAAAACAAAGTAGGTATATAAGATAAGCGTACCCTGAAACACAGCTATGTATGTAATGATAATATAAAAATGAAAGATAAATTCTAGAATGTTTTAGATCTTTGATAGTTTATTTCCAGTCTAGATCCGTTGTAAGATCCATGAATATCACGATTTTATTTATCAATTTTGTAATTATAGATTGCCGATAAAATATGATAATATCGTGACTATTTCCCATACGTGCTAGTCTTGAATCAAAATAAATACTAGTTGTATTTAAGAAACAAAAAATGTACATACTAATGTACTTTACAACTGTTTTTATGTAGTGATCTTACATAAGTAAGTGAAAGAGGTTATCACAATAGCTATAAAAATATTTTGTTTTTAAAAGAAACACAAACTCTTAATACCGGTCGTGTTATAATTTTTGCCGATATTAATTAGTACACTTAAATATATTTTGCTATTTGGGAATGCCCACAAGACATTATTTTAGTTGATTTTAAACCGCACAAAAAACTTAAGTATAAATATCCAACGCGGTGGTTGGTACACTATTTGCTAGAAACGCTATTTTAAACGGGTTAAATGGGTTAAACACACGAACAGGAACACTAATTCAGAGCTATATATAGGTAGGGTCGCACACACGCGCCCACACACACACACACACACCATAATAGGAGTGAAGGTACTTTTTTTAAGGTTTTAACAGATATACCTACTATTGGTACGTACCAATGTGTTTCCAAACATATGTGAGACTTAAATATAAAATGAAATAAACTATTGCTTGCTTTTTACTCTTAGTGTCGGCATCTGAGCCACAGTTCTTTTGCTATAGCAGAATGTCGTCCTTCTTTTTGTTATCGTTTTCCCTTAATTTAAGCCAATAAGATTTTTTTTTTAATTTAATTTAAAGTTGAAATACCTACTTATTTATGATGTGTCTACTGAGCTAATATGATGATGGAGGTTGAATGTGGAGGACAGGACCCAAGAACTAGTAAACTCATATGAAGGCCTAGCCAAACAAGTATCGGGGACTTTTGTAATGTGAACAATATTGGTAATACGTCTTTAGTCTTAAGGTACCTAACTATTTATTTAATACGTTATTGTATACAAAACTTGACAAAATACAAAAGTGCAAAAATACAAATATCGATATTTTTTTATTTGACATTAGAAGAATTTGTGTTTGATCGCCAATTCACCTGGTGTTATTATTGACTCCATTGACTCTGGCATTAAGTATATAACCTAACTAAAATTATGTTGATCTGGGAACACACACGCTGTAATAATCTCATGGAACGTGATGATATAGTTGGTAAATGGTACGACAAATTAAAAATATTTAAAAATAATTTTAGTAACATTAATCGTATGAAATATGAAAATCTATACAAATGAATAATATTGGAGTCTGTATCCGTATGTGTCAATAGGAAGATTTTTATGTATACCCGTGCGAAGCCGTAGCGTGTCGCTAGTGTAATATTAAAATAACCGTTTTATACGGAATGCATCCGTTTTATACGGCTGCACCAATTTTGACGCGACTTTCACTAGTAAACATCTGATGTAATAAGGAAAGTCTTAAGCTATTTTTATTTTATTTTAGAATTGAATAAAATAATTAAATAAAAACGCGGACGATGTCGTGGGCACAACTAGTAATAAATAAATATCGTCACGCCCATATCCCCGACAGGATTGGCAGAGGTACATGCGCACCCAGGATTATATTACATTATGCTATTATGTACCTATATAAATATATAACATATTATATGACAATATTTCAACGCACATACCAGAGTCTCCTCGTTGATAAAGTCACGTGTTGTAGGTGCATGTCTACAAAAAACAAGTTTGTATTATTGTTAGTAGACATATTCTGCATACCTGTTTTGTGTTTTCACAACAGACGATTATTTTTGTCAGCATGCTAAATCATAAACTAGCCAACAAGTTTGATTATATTGGCCGATTATTACAATAATTATTGGCCAATGTTACATAACTAAATGTTAATATGTTACATACAGACGTTTGTCATTTTGTATTTGTAATATTATTTATGGATTGACTAATATTATTTTTATTTGTTTTTTGTACCTGATTAGACGGTGGTGGTAGTCCGCTGCACGTTGTGTTATTTTAGGTACACGCTATCATTTTTAACCAAAAGCTAAAAGGTATCCTCTCCGTATATCTATCTGACATCAAGCAGTATCTCATGAGCCGTGGTAGCTAGATAGTTGAAATTTTCACAGATTTTGTTTTTGCAACAAATATTAGAAGCCAAATAAAATATACGTCTACATATAAAGGATGCTCCCATACAACAAACGTGATAGCTAGATAATTAAAATTTTTACAGATGATGTATTCCTGAACAAATACTGAAATTTAAATAAATATACATAAATATAAGGGGTGCTCCCATACAACAAACTTGATTTTTTGGATTTTTTTTGATAATGGAATGGAATCCTTCGTGCTCGAGAGCGACTCGCACTTGACGGATTTTTTAAATTTATGAGTATTATATAACAATAATCGCCTCGTCGATCGAGCGCCTAATCACACCGACCCACCGCAAATATCGGGTTCTTTTCCCGATGGGAACAAGCATTTATTAAAACACATAATATATGCATATTTTTTCTTAGTTTTGGGGTATAACAATTTGTGTAATTTTATGTTAAATCCATCAATATTTATTTATTAGTTTTTCCTGTTTGTAGGATCATTTCAAATGAATTTATTTAGTGTTGCTACGGATCTCCGAAAGGAATAAATATATTCACTTATTGAATACATATCAGAATCCGATTTATCAATGTTGAATATTCTTTAAAAATGTAATCCTACGATATTTTCTATAATATGTCATTTATCAATGTTATTTTGAATAAATGAAGGGATTTCTCAAGAAAATTGTTCTCCCAGAGCAAAGCACGTATTCTATCGAACGCCTGGACAGAGACTGAGAATCGGGGGTTTATCTTCAAAGCACTCGAAAAATTACGATTACTTTCTTTATATCATTTAGAACAGAATATTATAAGGTCTATGTGAAATAAAATATTGCACATAGACCTTAGTAGACTCACATACTTCTTGTGACGTCTATATAATTATTTTTATACAATTACGACTATATTTGCTTTAATTTGTTTTAATATTATAAATTTGAGTCTTGAAAAAAGTTGAATCGGGATAAATTACAGAGACACAAAATAAACCCAGTAAAAAATATTCAAAAAAGGTTCGGATACTGGTTTAATAAAAAAATATCAATTACCTGCTCAAAGCGAGCGATAGTACAATTTGAGCTTTTATCAGTGGACTAACCTGATTTGTTCCGATTATAATTTTTGTCAGTACTTGTACAGTACCATTCAATTTGGATATTATTTAAATTTCCGCTAGAGGTTTGACAATTTAGACTCAGGCACTGTTTTGTAGTTAACGTTTATTTTTTAACAAAGAAAAAGTATTAGCTTAGCATACATAAATATCTAGGTTTAGAAGTTATAATCTAAAAATCAAATCCTCCTTTTGTTTTGAATTGAGGGTTTTTACGCATTAATTATTCCAAGTTGAAAAGTTATCATGCGAGTTATTTTTCAGCCAGCCCAAATAGAACAACACACAGCTATTTGTCGTAATAATGCAAATCTTAATAAAAATAACTTATCAAAACACTGCGTTACAAAAATGAACCTCCTTTTTATCCATTTTTGCATGCTACAAATTCTTGAAATAAGTAAAAGTTCTTCACTTATATTCTATTTTTTTGAAATGGAAATAAACATAGTTTTCAAAAAAATATTTTTTCTATAATATCTAAAAAATAGTTTTGGTCAAAGTCAATTTTTTTTCATTGATACGAGTAGCTTATTCTAAAAAAATGTTATCTTAGAATACTTTCATCGACAATGTTTTTGTCAGACATAAAGTGTAAGGTTTGCCGTAAAAGCTATCAATAAAACGAAATGTATTAAAAAAATGATTAAACAAAATACACCCCGTAGAGAACCGGACCCAGGCAGATGTCATGATAAATTGGCGATCGGTGCCACTAGAGAGGTTGTGGCCTCTCTTGACTGTCTCGAAAGCTTACTTAAATAATCCCGAACGAGTAGAAAAGGTCGGGTTTAGAGCTTTTTAACAATGAGATATACTTAGATACGCCCTTGGCTTGTATGCAAAATTAATATTTTTTGAAGTACTATATTGCCAATAATGTATTGTGAGAAGATATAGTATTCAAACAGGGTCTATTGTCACCAACACCGTGACATTGACTAGGTAGTAGTTTCTTGCAACGATTCGCCCGGATTGGTACCACCGCCTTACCTATTCCTGCCACAATAGAGTCAGTGCTCGACGTTGTCGTGTTCTGGTTTAGAGGGTAGGGTAGCTGGTAAACTTACTCACGCAAGAGGCTTACCATCCCAGCCTCAGGTTGGCAACGCACCATTTCC
>DVZL01002806.1:0-14873 GCA_018236625.1 Lasaia peninsularis
TTTTATAAAATTTAGAACGGAAACGGATTGGTTTCGGACGTACATTGAGATCGGATGGGTTTCAAGAGTAGCCCTGCAGACTATAATATTACTTTCTTACCTAAACTGATATTTGGCCATCGTGAAACAGCAATAAAGATTTTAAAATTCAAATTACTCGGTAACGATGGACGAATGAAGCATACCTTATATTTGCCAAAAAATATTTCTCAACAATAGGCAGCTGACTTCTCTAATCAAAATTCTGTTTTTATAGTTGAACTCTGCAAGTTAGATACACTTACTTTAATAATAACGACTTATATATTAGCGTAAAATGTACGATAGTAATGTCGGTGGTAAGGTGGCTGATTTGATCTAACACCTGGTTAATAGGATCTACCTAGACTGGGATGTAAGA
This sequence comes from Lasaia peninsularis, assembly GCA_018236625.1. Taxonomy (NCBI): domain Eukaryota; kingdom Metazoa; phylum Arthropoda; class Insecta; order Lepidoptera; family Riodinidae; genus Lasaia; species Lasaia peninsularis. The sequence goes on from DVZL01002806.1 coordinate 401, forward strand.
GTTGAAGGTATATTTAACTCTTAAGTTATAAACTAAAACAATGATTTTATATAAATCTAAAAGGTATTAATTTGAATTTCGGTCACAATCAGGACAGAAGCGACCCTAAAATACTAAGTCAACGTGTTAACGTTATTGGATTTACGTGCATACTGCTCTTACGTTCGCGTTGAGAATGCAGTGTTTCAACGTCGACTGCTGGAATATTAACCAATCAGATCACTCGTAATTAGAACGTCAAGTTCACAGTGACCAATCAAATTCATTCGTTCAAACAAAACGGTTGTATCCTAATAATAATAACCTTTATAATACACCTTTACCCCAATGATACACACCATTATTAAAGCGAACATAGTATAATAATATTAAGTAAATAAAAGTATTTTTATGAAAAATATAATCATATATTTATAATATCTAGGTGTATTATTATGTATGTTAAATACATGAAAAATATTCCTCTTCGACCACTCTAATCAAAAAAACCGTATCAAAATCCGTTGCATAATTTAAAAGATTTAAGTATACATAGAGACGGTCTGTGATTTTGTTTTACACTATTTGATGATACTTTAAAAGTTGAGCTGCCGTATATGTGCCTTCACTATGTCTATCACAATATAGAGCTAGATGTTTAAGTAGAGTTATTTAAATAAGATGCATTTAAATTGTTAAAATATTTTGTAATGATTTTTTATAAAATAAAGCTTTTATTCAAATTTATGTTTTTTTATGCCCCGATGGTTCAGTCATGTGGAAAGAATGAAAGATTGACAAAACAGTTCATATAAACAGTTATAAAAAGTACCTTCACGCCTATTAACCTTAAAGGGTAGGCAGAAGTGTGCTAGTATATCCACGACTCGTAAGTCCAGCAGATATACTAGAAAATTCACAATTAGCCAAGGTACTAGGACCCATGATGTGATAGGTGGCGAGCCTATCGCCACTTCGGGCACATTCCGATCCCGGGTTATATAATGCTCACTTAGAATAATCTGAAAAACATTAAAAAAAGTTGCCCGACCTGGGAAATGAACTCGGGACCCTACGCGGCTAATGGTCTTAACAGGCGATAGCCGTACCGTTACACCACAGATAAGCATTTAACTCCCTTGGAGGTTAAATTTTGAAAAATCCTTAGTGAATGCCAACTTTAAGTGAAATACATGTGCGAAATTTTGTAATGTTTACTCGAGTTGTTTTTTCGCAGTATTATTTTGCTAATTAGTTGAATTTGAAGTAATTTCGTAAGAATTTATAATTCTAAACATTCTTTCATATCCGCGATTTGATTTGTTACAAACATAATGTTCATTAACAAAAAACCGGTCAAGTGCGAGACGGCACTTCAACCCAGCAGCGGGCAGGCAGGCAACAACTGCCTTCTACCCAGGCAGCTTGTAAGAGGCGAGAACAGGATCTATTGTCAACAACACTGTGACATTGACTAGGTGGTAGAGTCTTGCAACGATTCGCCCGGATTGGAACCACCGCCTTACCTATTCCTGACACAATAGCGTCAGTTCTCCCCATTGTCGTGTTTAGGTTTGGAGGGTCGAGTAGCTGGTAAACTGACTTAAGAGGCTTACCATCCCAGCCTCATGTTGGCAACGCACCATTTCCACCTTTGGTGTCTATACATATAGGCGACGTGTATTTCTTACCATCTGGAAATTCGTCTGCTTGTTTGCCTTCCAATATAAAAAAAGTGTACAAGAACCTAGAAATTTATTTTGATCGAAGGGTAAATGTCACCATAAGGGGGTTGGGGGATTTGGCTCACCCCTCACTACCCAGTGACATAATTAACAGGTACAATATTGCGCCCAGGGGTGGGGGTAAACTGTGAGGGAATCAGGGCACATCGATACACATAATTATTTACAATGTATCGCTTCTGTGGCCGAGTGGAGTCTGTGTTTTTGGCGCATGAAGTCACAGGTTCGATTTCCGGGTAGGTGACCTTGATCTTATATGTTTTTTTAGTTTGTCTGAAAAACATAACGTTGCTTGTGATTGTATTTGTGTCCGATTTGACGACGGACTTGTCGCCTGACCCATCATGGGACCTAATGTCGTCATCTAATCGTGGAAGCATATATAAGTACCTCCGCCTACCGTTTCAGGGTTATGGGCGTAACTGATATTTTAATTTTATGTGTATATCTGTAGCAGAGTCACCAGTTGACATTCTTAAGAGCCTCGATGGTCTAATGGTTAGCGCCTTTGATTTTCATTCCAGTAGTCCAGGTTTGAACTCCGCCAAATACTTATGAGCTTTTCTAACATAAGTAGGTTTCCTGAGTGCTTTTACGGTAACGCGAAGCGTGAGGAATTTGACTTCGACCTAATCTAGAATTTTACATGGTTAGGGGTTGCAGAGGCCAGATGGCGATAGCAGAAGTTGAAGACCCCAAATATTACCAGCGCCACACGAATACACACAGGTTTTGGGTACTGTTCCAGTGGCTCTCCAAACAATTTTGTATTGACTCTGGAAGTACACTTTGCTTCGCAACTGTAGCATCATCAGGAGAACTAGACTACGTCCGCGTTGAGCCGAGCTCGGTTTACGTTAATGCGCGCTGTACTATCTACTTTTTAGTAACAAAATAATTATCGCGTCGTATTTTTTTAATAAATATTACTGCACAAATTACACAAATTGATCCAACCCCAATGTAAGCAAATTACATGCTTGTGTTATGGGTATTAGACAATGATATGAATACACAGGAATACTTAAATAGATACAAGAATAAATTTAATAAACACCCAGATCCGGAAATAAAAACATCTATGTTCATTACACAAATACCTGTCCCCTTCGGGAATCGAACCCGAGCCTCGCGGTTAGTCGATTCGGTTAAGCGTGTACGCTAGCCACTCGACCAAAGAGGCGGTCATTTTTATTTTATTTTATACTAAAAACTTTTGTTTTTGTTGATATTTAACAAAGCGCTGAATCAATTGCCATCAAATTATATCGAACCACCTCTGAAGTATATACCTATGAACTATCTTACAAAACAAAATTCATCAAATACATTTAAAAGTTGACGAAGTAATCGCATGATAATTATTTATAAAAAAAACAAAAATTGAAAACCTTTTCTTTTGTCAGTTAAAAAATGTCATATTTTTTAAATGACTGAGAAGCGTTTAACTATAGAATATACTTAGATGGTTCAGACTAATATTTTATGTTAAATACTTAGTTAGAAATCCTATGAAAAAAACAGCTCAGATTATAAGAACCACTTAATTAAAAGTTTCTGCATTATGGGATGATGCTGTTTGGAACACAACACCCATGCGTTTGTGCCTGTGATAAAAATAAAAGGATGAACTTTATCCAGCGATGAATGTTATCGATTTTCATGTACCCATCCGTACAGAGATATATTCATAGTCTTGCACACTTGAGTTGTTTTCCTTACTTTAATATTGTACTTATTGTATATTATAATTTACTAGCGACCCGTCCTGGCTTCGCACGGATATAACAAACATGTTATATACATAAAAACCTTCCTCTTGAATCACTCTATCTATTTAAGAAATCCGCACCAAAATCCGTTGCGTAGTTTTAAAGATTTAATCATAAATAGGGATATAGGGACAGAGAAATTGCGTTTGTTTTATACTGGGTATGTAGTGATATTATGATTACATCGTTTGTTTCACTTTTTTTAATTATAAAACCAAATAATATACACTGATGCAAAGACCCACGAGTATTTTTATTTTGGTAATTAAGAATACAATAATTATTAACCGTCTTCGTGAGATCTCTACATTTTTTTATGCTGTAGAAACGCAAACGAGCAGATAAATCTTGATGGTAAGAAGTAGAGAATCTCTAAACTTAACTTCGGCTACGCCAAAAGTTTTAAATGTGCATTGCCATTCTAGAACTGGTATATTAACTCTCTTGCGAAAGTAAATTTATCGGCTAAACGTTAATCCGTTAAATTGAAACATAACAGTGGCGAGTACTGACGCTATTGTGTAAGTTAAACTGGATATCTCGCTTAAATGTGATTGACACTATGGTGATTTTAATGACTGAGTTTATGCCGCCAATGAAATTTAAAGCGGTGATACAATCTAATTATAGTGACTGCACTAGTTGTTAACCTAAATTACAATATCATTTCACCAGCGAACGATAGTATCAAAAAATTCAGATATATTTAATTAAATGGCATCGTGCCAGTTTCACCTCGAGATGAGCAGATTATGTTTAATGCCGAGTATATAAATATGATAAAAGCAAGACGTTTATCCGCTTTCATAATATGACGGTATAATGTACGAGTAATAATTTTGTAGGAGTTGGTGGATAAACATTTTATTAAACAATAAATAATAGTAAAAAATATTGCATTCATATTTCATTTGCAAGTGTGATAATGGATATGAAATAATAATGTAACCAATTATTATAATCACTTACTAAACACGTACCTATAATTACAATATGAACTGTTTGCTAGCGATCATTGGCTATTAGGTTAATGCAACATGCTGACTCAACAGCGAATCAAATAATTTTTATTTTTTACCTTTTCTTTTTTAAGGAAATAACTCGCCCGGGTAGGGATACACCGCCTTACCTATTCCTACCGCCATAATGGCAATGTCGTGTTCCGGTAAGGAGGGTAAGGTAGCAGGTAGACTTGCTCATCAGTCCTAACATCCCGGCCACAAGACAGCGACGCATTTACAACTGCAGCTGCAGGTGTCTATGGGCCACGGTTGTCTCTTACCATCAGGAAAGCCTTATGCTTGTTCGCTTCATTATTCCATAAGTAATAATTTTTAAATAGCCGACCGGTTTGGCTTTTTACAGCATCAGGGCTAAAAATAAAGTTACTAAAAAAATGTTGGTTTTAGATCGTTGTATTAACTAAACATATATCGCAAACCAAAATTATAATGAGAGCAATGCGAGTAAATTATTAATTCCCAGTAGGTATTGTCTCTAAAGTACGGTGAAGTTATTTAAATAATGCTTGTGAATTACACATTATGTAATTCACAAGCTTTTTTTACAGCAGCAGTTAAATCGTGTTCATTAGACTCAGAACTCAAAGTACAAGCGTATTTTTTACAACTTTAAGTTAAAAACAATTTATGAAATTTTGCCATGAATTTATTTGGCATCAATCTAAATACCAAAAATTTTTATTACAGTTAGTATTATTAGAAGAAGAAATATTTGTTTGTCCCAAATCTAAACTCTGAAAGTATTAAAACGATTTAAATAATTTTTCAGCGCTAAAAGAGTGACTGCCTAGACTATGAATACGGAAATTAAGATTCTTGTGTATGTTCCGTTCCGACTTACGAAATGTTCAGTCACATTCTAAATTAACAAATACTGTTTTATATTCAAATATTGAGTTAAAATCAATTAACGATTACAAATAAAGTTAATGATAATATTTTAAAATACATTATGTAACAAAATGTTGCGTTAATAATAAATTATGTCTCTAAATTCAAACATTTTTACATTTGTTATGCTATAAAGGAATAACACGCAGGACATTATTGTGGATTGGTAAATGTCAAAGTTCATTGTAGTGATTGTGAGAGTGCACTGTGCAGTGTTTGAGTATAACATTTTAGGACTCGTAGTTTTGTTAAATATAGGTATGGAAAAGAAATAGGAACTATTTAAACTAGTGGTATGCAATGTATACTCTAATTATCACAGTAAGTATCTTGTACATTCTCATTTCTAGAAATATAAAGAAAATTAATTTAATTTGTGGCGTAGCAAACTATGTTACATGTTTTATATGAATACTAGCAATTAGTGCAAAATAACTCAAATATACTTGAATAAATCTTAGCTGATAGTAAATTAAAAACAAAATTCAGCCTAGGATTTATATTATGTATTTTATCTTTTTGTTAATTTATAATATTCTAAAAAATCGAATTACATATTATACACATTGATTATTTAATCTTAATAATTATTATTAAGCATTCATATGATTTGGCAATTTATAATATCGTTATTTTCTATAGAATTCAGTTGCAATTTAAATAATTATTGAGTATTTTATAACGAAATAATTGTAGTTTTTGATTGATTCAGAGTAATTATAGATTAATATAGTACTTAATGTAAATAAATGAAATATCTCAAAATTAAATTTAAATTTCTATTAATCAAACTGCCTAATAGTTGAAACAAGTATGTAGAACCAAATAATACAAATCCATTTGTGATTTGAATTTTTAGCTGTTTAGAAGACTACTAATTACAAATTCTTATAGAGTTTTTTTTTATTATAGTTTGCCTACATTTAGTGATTTTATATAGGTAACAAAAACATGAATTTGTGACTTATCACTTGGCAAACTATTACTTTTGAATTCACATTTTTAGCAAATATAAGAACATTTTTAGTTCGTATCAAAAATAAGTTCATATACAGTAAAAACAGATTTGATACTCTACTTTACAACAATCTATTTAGAAGCAAACCAATTAGCTAAAAAATTTGGTGATCAAATTAAATAGTTCAAAATCCCAACTTATCATTTGTTCACTAGTTTGTAACGACAATAACCAATACCTACAAAAGTAATACTACTATTACATTTTATTTATGATGGGTCTTTCCATGACATTTCCCTATTTCTCATGAAAAAAAACATGTCTATGCTCTCCCAGAAGATACCTACATACACATTTTAAAAATCTGTGGATTCTCTTGGAACACTCAAGCTAAGGAATTAAGAAAGTAAATGCGAAGGATGTAAATAGATCCTAATGTATATAATAAAAACACCTAAAACTTAAAACAAAATAAAATAATAAAAGAGGAAACCAAATATACCCATAGGATAACCTAAAATAAGTCTTAAAATTGTCTAAATGGTTTTTTTAAAGCAATATTTGGCTTAATTGATTTCATTTTATAGAAGCAATATAAATGTAAATGCATGATAAAACTAGAACTGGTGTAGTGATTCTAATAAATTTCTATTTTACCTTTGGCCTTCTTAGGCCTTTGCTTTAGGTTCCTTTTGAGTTTTTTAATTAGCAAAGACTTCCACAAAAAATTTCTACTTCTTTTTTTATTTATTTGCCAGTAGTCTATCGCACATAGCTTTTGACAGCCATTGTGGGTTCACAACATGGTTTTTTTTGTATGCGGGCAGTCAATCGCACTTAGCTTAGACCGGACATCACTCCAGCCATTCCAGCTCTTTCCAGAAGGCCAGTAGTCCCTGCAAGTTACCTGTGGTTTACTGCATAATCACCCGCCTTCTGTTCTTCTTCCATGCAACCTCTGCATAGAGGATTGTTGGTGACACCAATTTTAGAAGATATCTGTTAAGGGGGCAGTGTCCTGTTCGGTTTTTTACCATATTCCTTAAGTCATGCCTGTTTAGTTTTATTAGTATTCTTGTGAGTTTTTTGTCTATTTCCGATATAGCCTCCTTGGATTCACTTAAGCCTGAAATGTTGTGCCAAGTTTCCGAGTATTTTTCTTGTGTAGTTTTCCTGATCCAGGACCTGAACTGGTTAAAGGGTATTGGTGTTATTGGCTGGTCCTGCTATCTTTTGTGCAGATGCCTTTCTGACCAGTTGGTCCATTGCAGTTCTAGCTTGTTTATTTCTCCTACCTTTCTAAGTGACCTGTGGCACTCCAAGAGTTTGAATTTATAAGTCACTATCTAGGGCACATAGGATTGATTTGCTATCTGTTCTATTTTACAGTTTTTTTCCTTTTATTTTTTTATCTGGTACTGCCTTTGTCGCTATAAGTATATCCATACATTCAGCTTGGAAGACAGTACTTACTAAATTTTCCTAAGTTAATATTATATTATAAACATGATAGTTTTTAAATATGGATGGATGTTTCTTACTCTTTCACAAGAGAAGTACAGGATGGATTAGGATGAAACTTTACAGTGAGATAGTTTATTAATGAGAAAAACACATAGGCTACTTTTTAACTGACTACAGTAAAAAATAATAAATATTATAAGTTGTAAAAACTCTGTTCTAGAATGATATCTATGTTATTAAAATATTTCACACGGACAAAACAGTGGGCAGGAAGCTAGTTTTACAATAAACAGAAGTTAGATAATGGCAACAAATTAATAATGCATTTAGTATCAACATTCTTCTCAAGTGTCTAAAGATGTATGGAGTGTCAGGAACTTGTCTCTCTATAAAAACTGAAAGTGAATGTTTTCAAAATAGAAATGATTGGTCTTTAATGTTTGGTTACTAATGGTATGGGCAATACATAACTTTGGCAGGTATCAAAAAACAAAGGTTTAATAAAAACTGACCATCATGCACTCTGGCAAACATGTATAAAATTTAGCTTTCAGTGTGTGTAAAGTTTTTGAATCTAAAGGCTTTTCTCACTTTTTAAACTTTTTTAAGCTTTCTCACTTTGTACACCCACTAACTGAGGTATGTAAACTCTAACATAATAATGTTAATTTAATTTTAAAAATATGAGAAAAAAGACAAGTCCTCTAAGCTCCTGTCAAAGGACCTTCATGGTGAATAGCCATTTTGAAATTCTTTGTAACAATAAATGTGAATAAATAACTAAAGTAGCCTATAAAAAATCTGAATGGTAATTCTAAACATTGGTGAATCAAAGATTTATAATATTATTTTAATAGTCAAAGAGTTAGAGTAAGTTTAATTATCAAAGATTTATAATATTATTTTATAATTTTTCTCTACATAGTTATTTATTAGTATTACTACTCTCGGTGGCCTTGAATACGCACTTCATACTTGCAATTTTATAGTGCGGGTTGGAACCCCGGCATATAGCCATAAGTGAAGGAAAACATTGTGTTTGATATGATTGCCGGACTTGCTGCCTGTTGTGTAATATGATAATATTTATTTACATGGTTATTTGAAAGTGATGATTATAACCAGGTTGAATCTTTTTAGGGTTCTGTACCCAAGGGTTAATAACTGAACAGACAGACAGACGTCTAAGACTTTGCTGTCCGTCTGTCTGTCATCAGGCTGTATCTCATGAACTGTGATAGCTAGAATTCTCAAATTTTCACAGATGTATTTCTGTTGCCGCCATAATGACAATTACTTAAAACATGATAAAATAATTATGTGAAGAGTGCTCTGATATAAAATATAATTACTTATTTTATGCTGTTTTATTTTATTTTTTATTTTTGCGGGTTTTTATAGATATTCGTACAGAACCCTTATTGCACGAGTCTGAATCTCACTTATTATTTTTTATTGACTTATGTTATGGAGTTATTTAAGGCTTCAATGGCATGATAGTTCATTATGTTTACTTTGTTATTATGAAATGGTATATAATCAATATAGTTAGTTAGAAACATAAACAATTGATTGCCTTTTTAGTGGCATTTGTCTGATAGAAATTGATCAAGGACAACATGTTATTTAATAGTTGTTAATTCAGACTAATACAAAAGTTTTGTATTTATATTCTGTTCAGTGAACCAGAACTCCGAAGTAATCATATATTTTATAATTTAATTCAGTAACCTTTTTATTAAGATAATTTCCCCTTTTCAGGTACTTTTCTGGAGGAGCTAGTAATAATCATTGAAAAATGTTGATAAAAGAATACAGAATACCATTGCCTCTGACTGTGGAAGAATATCGTATTGCCCAACTGTATATGATAGCTAAGAAAAGTCGGGAAGAAAGTTCCGGTGAAGGCAGTGGCGTAGAAATTATAGTCAATGAACCATATACGGATGGACCTGGTGGTAAAGGACAATATACTCAAAAAATTTACCATGTTGGCCAACACTTGCCAGGTTGGTTTAAGAGTTTGCTACCAAAATCAGCTTTAACTGTCTCAGAAGAAGCATGGAACGCTTATCCCTATACTAAAACTAGATACACTTGTCCATTTGTTGAAAAATTTTCCTTAGAAATAGAAACATATTACTTTTCTGATAATGGCCACCAAGATAATGTATTCAAACTAACAGGAAGTGACTTAAAAAACAGAGTAGTTGATGTCATAGATGTAGTTAAGGATCAACTGTACGGTGCAGATTATGTCAGGGAAGAAGATCCCAAACTTTTTGTATCTCAAAAATGTCAACGAGGTCCTCTCTGTGATACCTGGCTAGATGACTACTGGAAAGAAGTCCAAGGCAAATCTCAACCCTTACCTAATGGAAAATCTCTTATGTGTGCATATAAATTATGTAGAGTTGAATTTCGATACTGGGGTATGCAAACAAAATTAGAAAAATTTATTCACGATGTAGCATTAAGAAAAACAATGTTGAGAGCTCATAGACAAGCTTGGGCATGGCAAGATGAATGGCATGGTCTTACTATGGAAGATATTCGAGAAATTGAAAGGCAAACTCAATTAGCCTTGCAAAAGAAAATGGCTGGTGAAACTGCAGATGAGACGGATATTTCAGAGGAAAATTCAAAATCACTTGCCAACACAATGAGCAGTCTTGAGAAGAATGAGGAAACTGCAAGTCCAAAGACTCCTAAAAAGAGTAGTACTGAAAAAAGAGTTCAAAACCAAATCAGTCCGGAAAGTACCCCCCCATCTGAATCTAAAAGCTCGAAAACTAATCTTAAATCATCTTCTTCTGGATCACTTAAAAATTTACAAAGTCAAGCAGCAAATTGGAGAATGGAAACCCTGGTGAGAGAGTCCGAAACAGAAACGGGATCAGAAGATGAATTTTATGATTGCGAATCCTCTTTTAATAAATGGTCCTCAATGTGTTCTCTTGATGAAGCTGATATCGACATTTCTCCAACACAAGGCGATCAAAATCAGGAAGATAGTATATTTAACCCTACATTTTTGAAGAGAGTAACCTCAGAAAGAGGCTCCCGCAGAATGGGAACTTTGACTAGTCATCAAAGTATAGATGGTTGTCCTGAGACCCCAGTACATAACTCGTGCCCTACAACAGTCCTAATCTTAGTATTTCACGGGGGAAGTGTCCTTGATGCAAACATTGATATGACTGCTAAAAAATCAGATGTAACTACATTTAAAGGAGCCTTCGAAATGGTTATGAGGCAACACTATCCTACACTCGTGGGACATATTACTATAAAATTAGTGTCATGTCCTTCTATATGTACTGAAGCACTAGGAATATTATCAACTTTAAGTCCATATAGTTTTGACTGTTCCCCATCTACAAATGAGAAACCCTCACTGACCAATGACCTTATACCTATTGGTGCTATACCTTTAATTGCAACATCGTCTCCTGAATATTGCGAATATGTGACAAAAACAATAACTTCAGCTAATATTGTTTACAATGAGTTTATTAAGTCTGAAGATGGAAAAGGATTTAATGGTCAGGTTTGTATAGTTGGTGATAGTGTCGGTTCCATATTAGCTTATGACGCTATGTATCGTTCAATGCATTATCAGTCCCGTCACGACAGCGAAAGTAGTATCTTAAACACCGAAATCACTATTCCAAATGAACCAACAGATAATTATTTAAATAAGTCTCACTTACAAGCACCTACACCTAGGCGCCGATCCTCCACGGCCAGTGAAAACCAAACCAAATTAGAATTTGAAGTAAGTGACTTTTTTACTTTTGGAAGTCCCCTTTCTCTTATTTTAGCATCAAGAAAAATATCTGATGACAAAACAAAAGATATTGCTAGACCTCCAGCACAGCAGGTTTATAATTTATTTCATCCAACTGATCCCATAGCGTCCAGATTAGAGCCATTGCTTTCGGCGCGATTCACAAACTTGCCACCAATAAATGTCGCTAGATATGCTAAATACCCGTTAGGGAATGGACAACCATATCACTTAATGGAATTAATACATAGTCATCCTACTCTTTTCGGAGATCACTTACAAATGCCTCCTACACCTGTTTTAAGAAGGTTGTCCGAAGCTTCAGTACAAAGCACGGTAAGTGGTTTAGTGGACAATATTCCATTAATCACTATGAATGCATTGCAACAAAAGTGGTGGGGGACAAAACGGTTAGACTACGCACTATATTGTCCAGAAGGACTAGCAAATTTTCCCACAAATGCTTTACCGCATTTATTTCATGCGAGTTATTGGGAAAGCTCAGATGTTATTGCATTTATTTTACGACAAGTTGGACATTTTGACTTGGCTTTGTATAATCAGTCAGATGATAAAGATAGCTCATTATTTAAACCAGGTCAAGATAAAGAAAAATGGATGAGAAAAAGAACATCAGTCAAACTAAAGAATGTTGCAGCAAATCACAGAGCTAATGATGTTATTGTAAAAGAGGGTTGTCCACAAACATTTACAGCTCGGTTTATGTATGGACCTCTTGACATGATTACTTTAACTGGAGAAAAAGTTGATATCCATATGATCAAAGATCCCCCAGGTGGCGAATGGACACTTCTATCTACAGTAGTAACAGATAAAACTGGTAGAATAACATACACTTTATCAGACAAACAGAGTGTAGCTTGTGGAATTTATCCAATAAGAGCTGTTGTTAGAGGTGACCATACCAGCTGCAGTTTTCACTTTGCTGTCGTCCCTCCAGAAACAGAATGTGTAGTTTTCAGCATTGATGGTTCTTTTACTGCAAGTGTGTCGGTCACAGGAAGGGACCCTAAAGTGCGAGCTGGCGCTGTAGATGTTGTTCGATTCTGGCAGGATCTTGGATATCTAATACTGTACATAACAGGAAGGCCTGACATGCAACAGAGAAAAGTAGTTTCATGGTTGGCTGAACATAACTTCCCTCATGGCTTAGTATTTTTTTCTGATGGATTTTCAACTGACCCTTTGGGCCACAAAGCAGCTCATTTAAACAATCTCATTAATGATCACGGTGTAGTATTTCATGCTGCTTATGGATCTGGAAAGGATATTAGCGTGTATCATAACTGTGGATTATCTCCTAAGCAGATATTTGCTATTGGACGAATAAGTAAAAAATATAACAACATGGCGACAACTTTGAACGACGGCTATGCATCACATTTGGCCGATTTAAAACAACCAGGTACAGTAAGACCGGCGAGAGGTAATGCTAGACTTCTCGTACCACGAAGACTTTTGGCGCCTGTAACCACTAATGTTCCACGAAGTCGTCGTTAAATATTGAATGTATTCTAAATGTAGCATTTTTTAATGTAAATTATTCTTACTTAGGCTTATCTATGTATTTTGAATTGTATTACTATTATAACAATTATTTTTAAATATGTTTATTCTATCGTTCTAGAAATTCAAATAAAAATACATATTTTTTCACAAAATATTTATGTGTATATTTAGAAATATTAATACTTAGATATATAAAGCATTTTAATATAGCTGAGAAAGGGCAAGTAAATTAGTCTATTGTCACCATGTACCTAATTTACAAAGTAAAGAATTGTATGTAATCTGGTTATCTAATTCTTACTTGGTTATTAAGGAAATATTAATACCTATTAAAATTGATTGTGATCGAGGTGGAAATCTCTTATTGTTATTAAAGTAATTATCTATCTAGTCTGTATGCGTGGGCTTATATTGTTTCATGTTTTGTGGGTTGTTCCAATGTTATTTAAATCATAACGTAAGAAAGATTTAAAACAACATGTAATTTTTAATTACACTAAAATTTGAACACCGAGATCTAGTAGTTTTTTTAGGGCTAACAAAATAGTGACATCATCTATTTAGAACAGAACTAAGTACTAATTTTTTACGATTAAATTTGTCAAAAGCTTTGCTAGGTTGATGACGTCACTATATTTTGAGCATGAACAAACTATATTATCAGTGGCGTAGCGTGGGCAGGGTGGGGGGCAACCCGGGTGGCATATTTTGGGGGCGGCAAAATTTTATAATAACCTATTAATAAAAATATGAGTATTTTGTATCCACTTAGCTGATTTCTTCACACACTCGGAAGGAATGTAGCTTGCTATTGATGAAAGATTTTTTTAAATTGCTTCATTAAATACAGACATTAGCGCGTTTAAAGTATTGCCAGCGGATTTCACCCACATACAATTAGATACGAACTAATTTTCCTCGGATAAAAAGTATTATTTACCACCCGGATGGAACGTAGTTCTCTACTGTCGATTGAATTTTTGAAATCGGTTGGTATGTAAATAATATAAGTATAGTAATAGTTACTTTATATTGAAATAATTAATAAGAGGGCGGCAAAATTGTCTTCCGTCCCCGGCGGCTGACACCCACGCTACGTACGTATGTATTATGTAAAAATATAAAAGGATTTTAATTGAATGATCGTAATTATAAACGGTCGGAAATATCTGCAAAAATGTAATTATTCAAAAACTTAGCAACAATTTGAATGAATTAGTGTTGTTTGGACGTCAACAAACACAGAAACACACACACACACACACACACACACACACACACACACACACACACACACACACACACACACACACACACACACA
>DVZL01002807.1:0-14872 GCA_018236625.1 Lasaia peninsularis
AGTCAGCGATCCTTTTCCCAGTTATATAAGTTAATTTAGTTGATAATTTAGTTAAATGTAAGATTATTAATTTTTTTGTACAATTAATGAATCAATGTAACTCTCTGGGAATAAACGTTATCTATGTCTATGTCTATGTCTAAGAGATCTTATATTTAGATCAACATGATGTATTTCAATGATATAGCATTCGCAAGCCTAGTGTGAGCACTGGTATGCCTTGTATTAATATAGTGTGTTATTCATAGAAATAACAAAATTATATATATTCCAGGTGGTGGTCCCTCTGCCTGTATCAACTGCACTATGTAAAGCACTGTATGACTTCAGAATGTCTGCACCAGATGAGGAAGGCTGTCTAGCATTTGACAAAGGTACGGTTTAGAACTTGTGTATAATACATACATACATGTCTTTACACCAGGTCTCTTGCAGGGTAGCACGATTCTTACATACTTGAATAGCTTCTTCCATAATCATTACTCTCTTCATACAAACACACCGGTTTCAGAGACTCTTGACATCACCTTATAAAAACCTATGTATATTAACAGTTAAGCGCATTACATAATAATGCACGTATTATAACTCTTTTTTAACATTGATTGGTCTTCTAGACTCAATTTCAGAAAAATAATTGATAATTTTAGCACTGTATATATTGTTTGTTGATACAGGAATGGTTTCTAGATAATATGTGACTTTCAATAATTTATTTAGACAATCTATATACACTCATCAGAGTTTACATGTATAACATACTAGTAGACACAGTCACGCGTTGTTGTGGCTTAGGTTTTTATTATATTAAATTGTAGTAAACTATTCAAGGGGAACGGTAAAAAATCAGTCATTTTGGATAAAATAATATTGCAATTTTAAATTATTATGATATCGTCATAGATACTGCGTAACTAACATTGATAAATACCGCGTATGTATATCTTGGAAAATTTTACAGGAGAACCAAAAAACTGATTTTCTAAAGAACGTATCGGACGAATTTTGAATGAACAAGGGCATAGAATAATTTCAGTCTCCTTTAACTAATGCACTATTTTCACCAGCTACCGCTGCTACCTACAGCCGCGAAATTTCAATTATGATTTTTTTTGTACATACGCGGTATTGGACAATGTTAGTTATGCGGTATTAGACTTTCAACGACGATATAAACTTTCCTATCCTTCAAACTGCACACGAATAAAATCGATTGTTTGTTAGGAGTCCATCGCGAACAAACCATGTGATGTGTTATGTATATTTATTAAGATTTTAATTTTAAACTGCAATTCAAATACTATTTATACGAAAAAAATATTATACATAGTGTACTAATTACATTTCTACTATTTAAATTTATTTATTATTTTATGGTTTATAATATTATAGTCTCTTTTTGTTCCATGAAATATGATTTGCATTTTACATTAGTTATACCCGGAGTTAATATTAATTTCTAATTATTATTATTTTAGGAGCAATCATTACAGTGCACCGGCGGGTGGACGAAAACTGGGCGGAGGGTCGATTAGACCAAAGGGTTGGGATATTTCCTATCGCATTTGTAGAGCTCAATCAAGCGGCTAGACAACTAATGAATAGGTAAAATTATTTTATTTATAACTAATCGCTTCGTACAAGTAACACAAATTATTGAAAGTTGAGAAAGGATCAAAGATAGAAAATAGGCTAGAAAGTATCTATTTACTCCTTAGTGTAGAGTTCAGAAATACACAATCAAAGAATGTTTTGAGCTTTAATCTTTCAGATTGTAAAATATTGTATCATTGCATGAACTTTTTCATCTTTCGATTGTCCATAATGAATTGGCGACAGATAAAAATGACTTTAAAATAAAATGATAATAAAGAAGTAAATGTTATTTTCTTCACAGTACCCCGCTCAACCGTCAAGTGCCCGCATTGCCGGAACATGCAAGAGCTGGTCATTCAGACCACAGACATCATGCACAGGTTAAATTCAAATTTATATATTTTTATTTTTACATCTATCAGTTATCAAATACTTAGAATAGGTTTTTTTATACAGTTGTACAATATCAAACTTGAAAAATTTGTTACAGCATCCGCATAGATACCAACCAATGTCAATGTCTACCCCCACTTCTGGGCAAGGAAATTACCAAAATGTGGCAACAATGAGCCAATCTCAACCCAACAACTACCCGCAAATGTTGCCACCACAGTCACAGGTTCTGGTCTCACAACATATCCACCAATTGTCCACCATAACCCATGGAGGTTTAGTGACCACTACTGCGGTACCCAGAAACATCGTCGAACCAACGCAAACGAAACACTCATTGGACTTGATCCATTTTACAAACGTCAATAACAAACATCAAGGTACTATGGGGCTACAAAGTGTACCCAGAATTGGGGAAAACTATGACAGGCTCAGAGCAGCCAAGTTTGATTACACCGCTCCAGTACAAAAGTTAGAAACAACCTATCAAAATGTACGGACACACGAACATTTTCCCGTATCAACGGCTAGTTTTACGTCGAATAATGCAAGTTCAGATTCTAGTTCAAGTATGAACACGCCATCTGTTGGTGTTAGTTCTACAACAACTCCAAATACTAGTTCAAATACAAGTACCTGTGAAAGTGCTGAACCAAGCCTTCCAAGCTCCCCTGATAATAATACAGAGCGAAATACAACCGTAGCTCCAAGTAATAATGTTCCAAATCCTCCAACGGAGAACGAGCAAGAAAATCCTGAATCTTTGAATGCTTCTTTAGGTGTGTTGAGTTTGAATGAAAGTTCAACAGCCACTAATACATCTTTGAATGTGAGTCTACCGCCGACAGAGAGTCCAAAATTGAACGCATCTGGCCGAAGTAGCTCTTCACAAAATCATGTAGAAAATCAAGATGGTGCAAGCAATAGTGAGCCTTCAAGACTGGAAGCGCCATCTTCTTCGAAAAATGTAATGAGATCTAGCGGACCGGACTCGATACTGACTTTTGGTTTGGGTTTGCAAGCGGCTCTATCTCCTTCCCATAATAAGGATGGAAACTACATGTCTAGGAACCATAGAGACCACCACCATAGAGAGAAGAGGCATAGTTTGACTCCATCATCTCACCTGCAAGCCAATCATACTCAGAATAGGTGAGTAGGAAAATAATAATCTTGAGACACGGTAGTGCCCCCGCCAAGACGAGACAAGCGAAGCGCAAGGGCACCTACCTACCTGTTTTCGAATTTTTTTATTGTTAAAAATGTAAAAGTGTGTGAATAAGTTTTGATTTGTTAGTTTTTGGACTAATCGAAATTCTGTTATAGATGTTTTCTTCCGATTTTAAAACCTTAAAAATTGGTGATAACTTTATCTTAAAAAAAAAACTTATTTTTACAATAGATTAAGCCTCAATTTTAAAATATAATTAAGTTCACGATAGAAAATACAATTTCATTTTTTTGAATAACAATTGGTGACTTGGCCCTTGTTTTAAAGTATTTTTTTTATTATAAGGAATCTATTAAGCTATCGGGATAGAGTTTTGTATGTTAAATATGGCTTTGGCTAAAAAAGAACTTGAATCTAATTTATCACTATTGGTTCAAATATTTAGGGGGTAGCTGTGGACAATTGATTAAATAAAAATAACCTAAATATTATTTGGTAAATGGTTAAAATTATTTTGATTTTTTCCTCAGACATTCAGCGGAGATTCTGGCCACCAGTCTATTAGACCACTCGACAGAGCGAGACAGAGAGAGACCGGAGCGTGAGCGCGAGCGAGAGAGGCGACGGCGGCGGTCTAGGAGTAACGAAAGACCATTACCTGCCGCATACATAGCGCTTTACCCTTACAGACCGCAGAAGCCTGATGAACTGGATCTGAAGAAGGGAGGTCAGTTATTATTACATATATTTTTATTTGGTTTGACATTTTCCCGCTTCATTGGTCGAAGGGTTAGCGTAATACCACCAGTGTCAACTTTGAGGCTCGGGTTCAATTCCCAATAGGGGCAGGCATTTTTGTGTTACGCATAGATGCCTGTATTTCCGGGCCTGTTCTAACTATTCTGGTTTTTATTTAGGTATAAGTATGTTTTATATTTTTGACTAATTTTCACAGTAGCATATAATTTCCTTATTTTGGGCTTTGGGGTCTCGTTTTCATGGGCGATCAATTTGTTTGTAATTTGTCCAGGGATATTTATATGAAAAACAAAATTTGAACCTTGAAACTTTACCAAATCTCAAATGTCTAATTGTTTTTTTTAAGTCCTTTATGGTAACTATATTATAAATCTATTTATAAAAAAAATAAAAACTCTGTTTGTTGGTTTTTTCAGCTGTGTACACGGTGACTGAGCGGTGTAGAGATGGATGGTACAAGGGCTGGTGCGAGCGGGCTCAACGTACTGGAGTCTTCCCCGGGAACTACGTCGCGCCTCTCACACCGCTCGCCTCTGTCACACCGCTCTCACAACGCGCTAAACATGACAAGGTATAGTTACTGGGGGGTAACGGTGTAAATGATGACATGTAACACAAAACACCAAAAAGGACAATATAGCTTTTTGGGGATAATATATGGATTACTGGTGTAAATGACAGATGTGTTAATTTGGTATAGTTATCTAGATGGCGCCACTTACGTACACTTCAGCTACATTCATAAATTACAATGTACATTGAGTTGAATAATCATTAGAAATTTGTACTTCCTTAAAAAGCAATTATTATTAATCACTATAATAACATTAAGGTAAATTTTATATCCTGAAAATATATATTTCTAAATTATGCATGTATATGCACTAAAATATGCATATCCAGCAGTAGCTTATGCTTGGAATTAACATGATACCGTGTTTATAGTTTAAAATAATATAAAATATTATAATTGTGAAGGGAATTGGAATTTTAAACTAGGTGTTTTTTAATATAATATGTAGATTACATTGAGTTAACTTTTTTGCCTCGAGGTTGTATTGTTTTTAATAATATGATTTTGATTTATTTACCATCAGTGCTAATACAATGAGACATCGGTTTTCCGACTTTCTTGACTTTGCATAAGCTGTTGGACGTTGGTCCACCAATTGAAATAAATAAATAATATTTACTTTAAACATTTAAATTTAAATTGTTATATTTATTTGGGTTTTCCTAACCCTTTATTTGGGTGTTGTATTATTTTTTTACTCTTCCACAAGTTAGTGATAATTATATTAGTAATGGTACATGATACGCATGCCACTAATCTCGGAATGGTGTGTATTGTCCAGAGTTCGAGTTCCACGTCGATGAGTGTGAAGCCAGCGGCGTTGTCCAGTGCGGGCGCGGTGGCGCCGCCCGACGCGCCGCCCCGCGCCTCCAGCCCCGCGCCCGCACACGCGCCCGCACCCGCAGGTCAATACTACTAGTCAATTAATTAATTATGTTGTATGTAAAAATAAATGGATAAATATTGTCACGCCCCTACCCTCGAAAGGTTAGGTAAAGGTAAATATGCACCCACAATTAGCCGACGATATTAGGTCCCATTATGTGACAGGTGAAAAGTGCGTCGCCATATGACCGCCTCGTTAGCCGAGTGGCTAGCGTACACGCGTAACCGCATCGACTAATCGCGAGGCTCGGGTTCGATTCCCGACGGGGACAGGCATTTGTGTGATGAACATAGATGTTTGTATTTCCGGGTATCGTTGTCTAACACCCATAACACAAGCATATAATTTGCTTACTTTGGGGTTAGATCAATTTATGTGATTTGTCAAGTGGTATTTATTTATTTATATCGGGCACAAATTCCGGGTTCTCTCACGATATTTTCCACCACCGTAAGAGTACTCAGAAAATGTGCTTAAGTTAAAAAAACTTATCGGTACATGGCGGGTTTCGAACCCGGACTACCGTAATGAAAGTCTGAAACGCGTACCACTAGGATAAGACACGGCTATGCTGATGGTTAGAGATAACTTTGGCCTATAGAAATCACAGCTTTAGTTGGTGCAACGCCGTCCTTTGGCCGGGATGTTAGGCAAGATATGAACCATAGGAGTGACTCAGTTAACGTTAGTGACGTCCGTATTCTGTCTGACGGGCTCTTCGAATCCAGACCCTCTCAGCTTGTATCGAAACAAAAATCTCGATACAAGCTGAGAGGGTCTGTTTGTAATACTCCAAAATCTTAACGTTGTTTTTTTATATTAATAACTTTTACCTATTTGAAAATCTTTATTTTTTTGTTTGAATCAATTACAATGAATATTTCTAATTACCTAGACATTTTTGAACAAAATTGTGCAATCAATTATTTTTTACATATAACAAAAAAACTTACGTCAGATAAACATTTGTAATGAAGTTTATGGTCTTTCTTATAAAAGTGTAATAAAAACATTTAATGCATTAAAGATACCACCAATTGTGGTGTTAGCATTGCTAATTTATGAACCACTAGCTGTCCGCCCGCGGCTTCGCCTGAGTGAATTATTTTAATAATACAGACAACTTTCAAAGGGCAGAAATTTTTCCGAATTGTAATACTAATCGCGTAAAAACATAACCTCTTTTTAATGTAGTCGGTTAAAAAGTAGCCTATGTCCTTCCTCAAGGTCTACTCTATCTCTACAAAATTTCATCAAAATCGGTTCAGTGGTTTAGACGTGAAAGCGTAACAGACAGACAGGGTTACTTCACATTTATATTAGTACGGATGAAACGTGAGCTAAATACGAAACGAAACAAAGTTACCATTTTTATATTATTATTCATCGAAATATGACCTTTGAACTGTATCTTACAAAACACAACTCAAGGTTCCGAGGCAATTATCTTCATATTTTAGTTATAATCGCTTTATTTACGGTTTTATCAGCAAATCTGTTGTAAAATGATGATCGAAATGTTTTGTATAATAACACAGGTATATTTTGTATAAGACAGGCAGGCGTCCGTTCGCGCTTAAAACACGCAAAATAAAAAAAAATTATACCATAAAATTATGCAAACGCGAACCAGATCTATAAAACCCCATAGTAATTGGATAGTCCAATAGATTACTTTTAACATTAGTTTCTTGAAACCCAACTCTCATAATTGAAATGTGATAGTGCTTGATACTAAAAGCCATAATTAACCATACCTAAGAAATCTTTGAAACTTTTATTTGAGAACAGGCAGGTATTTGACCTAAAAACTAATTCATTCTGACGTTAAAGTTAGCCAAATTATATTGATCCGGGAACACACAGGCAGCGAATTCCACTCCTGTCTTCACATTAGGGAAGATGAATCAAATTGTTTAATGCGGATAGGTGGAAAATTCTCGACTTAAGGTGGAGCTCCCGAGTCATTATCATCTGAGAATATAATTATATGAATCAAACAAAATTTTTTTCATTCATTATCATTCTAGCGTTTCAAGGCTAAAGGCGGGCATCCGTAATTATATGTATGTCTTGGGAGTGAAAACTTTCTTTACAGGAAGTAGGTCAACCTCGCCTCCAAGAGTGCGCTCTAAAACACCAGAAAATACTAACGCTATTTCGAGGGGTAATTTAAATTTTTATGAAGAAAACAAATATTCACTGTTACATCGATATTTTAATTTCATCGTAATTTTATGGAAGATCACAATACATGGTGACAAATAATTATTGAAATAATCTGACTTTTTACACTTGAACTTTTCAATGCTATAGGCACTCGATATAATAGTTCTAGACATGAACATTTCCATATTAATGTATACGCACAGATATAAAAAAGATGTTCGCAAATACACATAATGACACACTAACATTATAATATCCAAGTGGCATAAAACAAAAGTCCACAGAATGATGTTGACAATGAAGCCTGTGGAATGAAAATCTGCCTATAAATATGAAGCAGATATTAAAAATTCTAAATACTTCGGTCACTTTAGGAGTCAGGACACACACAGATATATATACATTGATGATATTTCAACTCCTTGATGAAACTTTGGACTTGACAAATTTGAAAGAAATTGCTTTTATGTTAATCTTACCCAAAAGTTCAACCTAGGATTTTATGACATTACATTGCAATATTTGTAAATAATAATGCAATAACTAATTTCTTTTTCCAGAATTTGTACAAATTATATTTAATTATGTTGCTTCTCCTGTTTTATTTTAAAAGACAACAATTTGTGTCACTCTTGTAATAAAACACACTACAATTGATGACAACATTTGAGTTGCTCAATTTTAGATAGTGTTTAAACACAAAATATATGGCAACGGCAAAAACATCTATAATTATAATTATTATTCACAAGTTATCATATCAATAGAATAGTATTTAAGACATTTACGGAATGGAGAAAAAAACCACATAAAACAATTAAATATGGCAAGTCTAAAATTCAAAGATTCAAAGGCTTTTCTGTAACACAAAATTTATAAAATATAGATCAAGTTTATTACACATATATATCAAGCAAAATAATATTCAAGTATGCAGAGTTATGGATACTGATATACTTCAATATAATAAATTATCTATATACTCCCAAGATAAGAAGCTGAAGCTGGAGGTGAGGAAAAAAGAAATATTGTCTAACTCACAAAACTACTGCTTACAATACCATCTTTGGAAATTACAGAATAGATCCACTAGTTACTGTGTTTCCTCCAAATAAAAATGACAGTGGCACAAACATGATTTAGGTAAATGCATTCACTACAAATACAAAAAATATCAGCTATTTCCTGAATTCAAATCCATAGTTCCATCAGTGACAAGCACTAGTTACAAATAATTGATATAAAATACGATTCTAAAATTCAGTTTCTAGATAAACAATGTCTAATTGGTGATAAATATTGTATAACATTTTTGACCAATTTTTACATTCCATACCCTCGCTATATCTTGTTATAGTACCCTCTTTTTAAATATTCTAGTAAGATATACAGATGAATAGAAAACAATTAATATTTAAAAAAAAAAGCATTTTAAGAAATTGAATAATGACACTCTTTTATTATCAAATAAACTTGTACATAAAAATTTAGTGTTGTCGCAAAATAAATTGATATTGCAGCATGATAAAAATTCAACATAGCTTCAGTTTAAACCAACTTTTTAGAAAACTGTCTTATCACCAGCTTGAGACAAATTATTATGTCTGCAGAAAATACCTTATGTTAAACACTATTATAAAACAGGAAAATATAACTACTTAGATAGAGGGATGCTAATCTGATGCTATGTTAATGGTTACTACATCCCTTAAACATTTTATTACCGCACTCACCTTTCTATTTTTTATTAATCAATACTATACTTGCAATAAATACTATTATGACAGATTGTTACACTATATCAGCTTGATTATAACTTTGAAAAACAAGTATTTAAAAACTTTTATACACAGGAGATTTTAAAACTAATGTACTACATATGTAGGTTAGTCACGCCTACGGTCAAGCACATTAGCGCATTTGATCGGACAAAAAGTTAGCCTATAATAGCCTATAATCAGGCACATACTCAATTCCAAGCAATGGCTTTTAATAAAATTTATAAATATATTAAAAATACAAATGTAAAGTTTGTTCAAAATGCTTGACCTTCGGTTGGCGTTTGAGAATAATATATTGTATAATTTAACTGATATTACAATTAGTCTAACAAGTCAGAGAAATTAAGTAATAGAAATATCTGTGTTCAATAAACATATAAATCAATGTAACAATTTGGGAATTAAAGAGATGTTTCATTTGTTTTTTGTTGCATAATATTGCCGATTTCATAATAATCTCAAACAAAAGTGTTAAGCTATAATATTGATTTTTAAATAATTAAAACATCCTTTATTTCATTCCCAAATAGTAACAATATTTAAATATACATTTTATGACACTATCAATAAATTGTGTATGGTCTTTAGGTTGCATACATCATCCCAATGATATGCATTTACAACATTGTATGGAGTTAATTTCTTTATGATGTGGGAAGGTATAGCATATTATTCATTGACTGTGAAACTAAACAAACCTACTTTGTAACTAAATTATTATTACAAACTAATGAAACAACTGTGCCAAACTAAGAATTGTATATTTTACTATGTATTTGATATATTAACACTAGGAGACAAACCCTGAAATAACTATTTATATTATATTATTGTATAAATATATTTATTTATATATATTTATATTATATTATTGTATAAATATATTTATTTATATATATTTATAGAATAATAAAATAGTCATTTTTTGTATTCTATAAACCAAGACTATATTTTTTGTAAAAATAATAAAACATGATTTTCTATAACAATTGTAAACTTAATACCAAATCCTGTGGCATTCTGTAAACTAAACCTGATTTTCTGATAGATTTAGAAGGAAGTAAACAAATAATGATTGAATCTGCTCATTATGCAAATTTGTCACATAAGAACCGTTTTGTGTATTAAATAACATATCATGCTAGTTAATCATAAAAGTATTCTAGGATTCATTAATTAAATGTTTCAATAATAAACAACATAACAATTTTCAATGTTAATCTAATTACTTTTGCAAAATGTCTTATCCTATTCTTTACAGGAGCAATTCTTATATACCTATCAGATTTGGCTCCAGCAATTTTATTGATATTTGTATTAAGATGTCTATTTAAATTGATTTTTAGATGTCATTTTCTTTATTGCTTTTTTGATGAAAAAATTTGTGTATGTAAATTATTATTTAATATTATTATTATTTTATAATTGTTACTATTATTCAATTACAATTTAATTCAATAGCTAATTGAATCTAATGTAATAAATTTTTTTTCAGTTATTTTTGTAGAATTAAAAAAATATATACCTACTATAGATTAATCCAGACCTATTTAAATTAAATATATAAAAATATTGTAAGCACTGTTAATTAAATCAAAACAAATGCCATATTTCTGTATTACATTATTATATGGGTAAAAAAAAAACTTGGTATTATTAGTAGTTGGCTCAGTGCATCTGTCTACTAAGTTAGTATATACTATAACAAAGAAATAGCTCAATCATGGCTAGAAACATTATTTTACTGTGCGTTCACATACGTAGAATTCCTGATGAAATTGGTTATCATATTATAGAACGATACAAATTTTCACTCATCTGATTTATTATACTGTAAGGATCTCATATGAAAGTGACATGTTTACAATATTATTTACACATAAAAAAACAATATGGCACCAATATCAACGTTAAATATTTGATTAAATATTTGAATAACGTTTAGATATGTGAAAATTACACAATATTTCCCATGATACGAGTCTCACCAGATAAGACATTGTTTTCAAATATGTATAGATAAGATATAAAAAGAATTAGTAAGAAGAGGTAACTTTTAACTTACAAAATTTATAACTGATTACACAAAGACATGTATTTTGGTCTGATTCTAAAACTACTTATAACGGACATATACGTTACAATTAGAGCACAATTTGATATGATTTAGCCTCTTCTAATAAAAATATTTAATGGGTTTATACATGTAATTGTGACACCAACATCTGACACTGAAGCTTTCCAAAATTTTAGTTAGAATATAAAGAACGTGCAAATTATTCACTTACGGAAATTAACCTAATGACTAAAGTCCACAATCGCACAATGCATATGATGTAAAATTCTCTACAATTACTAAGTAGATAATTATTTGTACAGCCTGAATTCAAAGACCTACATCTAATAGCTATTAAGTTATCGTTAAACTGCCCATAACTATAATGCACGCCAGAAAGCCGTCAACAAAAAAAACTATACAAATTGATCACATCAGTTCATATAGGTGGTGCCTAGAGGCAAGATGGGATATAACTCAAAATCATTTAACATGAAAGACATTATAAATGGAAATTTATTGCTATACCATAAACTAATGTCACCAAAGTGTATGTTCGTTATATGTCCTGGCAATTCACTTAATCAAATGCTAACATTACATTTATAAGATAAATCTACAAAACAAGGAACTATACAAATTACATTTAAATTCAAATAAATTACATACGTCAGATCACAAACGCATGTACTACATTGCACAAATGAACACTACATACAATAAATTAATCTCTTTAATATTTGATTTAGTAATTACTTAACATAAAAATATCAACTGATAAAACCAACAAGTCAAATTATCAAAAACCCTCGACAAAACAACATCCCATTATAGCTTAGAATAAAAACAGTAACATTGTTTTCTATAAAATACTTTGCCTCTCAATAAACTGGGCCAATATGTACCCAGTGCCTTTTAAAAAAACAGTGCAGGTTACAGAAAAATCAGCACTATAATGGCTTTTGTATTTTACATAAAACTACAATTCAGTTTCAAGAAATACAACCATGGCTATGTTTTTTTCAGGTATAGAAAAGCTAGAATTATGATGACCAGCTCGTAATCTATACAGATATTTAAAAAACTTCTCCACATTCCAAAGCTTAAAAAGGCAAAATATATAATAACTAGCTCAATTTTGGAGCTAATAGTGTATGTCAAGCTCTCAGTTGGGATGTATTATGGGATATCACTAGACTAGTAGCTAATACATCCCGTCCTGAAGGTCGCACTCAAAGGACACTAAGTTAACACCACTAAACATCATAAACTGATTCAATCATCTCACTGATACTCTCACCACTATAATGTCAGCTCGGGAGTGTTTCTATGTCCGTACACACCAGAAGCTGTCTCTTTTACTGCTTCCGAAGCAACTCCATGACCATTCATGGAATATTAACTAATACAAAACACCTACTCACGGGTCGGTCCGCTCGCAGGCTCCAACAGTGCGCTCAGAACTCGGCAAACTCCTTCGCGCACTTCTCCGTCGATGAGATACGTAGGGCCTCCTCTTCATAATCATCAAAGTTGCTTGTGTCACCTGGACCTTTGCAACGAGGGATGAAGGGCGCCTCAATCTTCTTCTGGAATACGGCTATCCAATCGGTACTAGCAAACCACTTATGTCCTTTGATATCGTTAACGCCCGCCTTCAAATTACCATATCTCTTAGTCAAATCCACCTGCAATAGGTTACGAAGAAGATCCTTTAGGTCGGAACCAAAATGAGATGGGAAACGAACTTTTCCCGAAACGATTTTTTCATAAATTTGAATAGGCTGATCGGCAAAGAAAGGCGGATAACCTGCTGCCATTTCATAGACCAGAACTCCAAGCGCCCACCAGTCCACTGCTTTATTGTATCCTTTAGATAAAATAATCTCAGGGGCTAAATATTCTGGAGTCCCACACAACGTCCACGTACGACCCTTTACTCTTTTCGCAAAACCAAAATCGGTCACTTTAAGGTACCCCTGAGAGTCGATTAACAGGTTTTCGGGTTTTAAGTCTCGGTAGATAAGATCTAAATAATGGAGATATTCAAAGGCGAGGACTATCTGGGCCGCGTAAAATCTCGAATGGGGCTCTGAAAATCGCCCAACCTTCCGAAGATGAGAGAACATCTCACCACCAGGCACATATTCTAAAACCATGTAAAGATTCGAGTTGTCCTTGAAGTGGAATTTGAGGCTAACAAGGAAAGGAAAGTTTATAGCCTGTAAAATACGTTTTTCATTCAATGTATGCTCCACTTGCTTTAGTTTTACTACTTTCTGTTTATCTAATATTTTCATAGCGTAATATTCTTTTGTTGGTTTATGCTGAACTATCATAACTCGCCCGAATGATCCTGTGCCGAGCGTTTTTATTCGCTCGAAGTCATTCAATCCGGCGGTGTTAGTAGGATTTTTCTTCCATTTCTCCTCAAAATCTTCCTTGGCCTGGTCAAGGAATTCCTTGACGCTTTCGGCAGCATCCACCTTTTTGTTGGCGGTGGCAGCATTATTGCCCATGGCGTAAACTACTAACTTATCTAGGAGTTGTATTGGCCGTTATTTTCGGCTGCTTTTCTCAATAATCGATGCTGTCTGTTTCACGTAAGGGCAGGACCAGGTCAACATAAAACAAACTTATACACATACATTCTCCGGTTTAAAACCACTAAAACATATCACAAAAGACACTGTTTGCAGGCACACATTTACACTATTGATTAGAAAACAAGATGTCCCGAAAAAAAAGATTTTTATTACATACACAAAATAAAATGGCTTCCACTATCGGACTCAAACGACAGAGCGAGCAAGAGAACACTTCGCTCACGGGGCGGTCAATTATGGCAGTGTTACCAGTACCGCAAATAAAATAATACAGTCCTTAGGCATAAACTACCAAATTAATCAATATATATTGTACTAAATTTGGCTACAGCTAAAACTTGTATGACTTTGTTTAATTTTAATGATAAATAATTTTCTTCAACTGTTTAATAATAATGACTTCGGGGCTATGCAGTTTTTGTCTTCAAATTATTTTACGTACGTACAAAACTGAATCGAAAATAACAATTATATATTTAATATAACCAACCGAAATTAAACTATTGATTTAGGTACAAAAACACGGTAAAGGAAAATTTTGCTATGAAAGGCTTTCAGTATCTGATCTTAGCATCAAAACAACATTATTTTTATCTATAATAATGTGAATTGTTTTTATCATCTCACAATTATTTCTTATTTATTTTATTTATTTATTTATTTATTTAATCATCATTTCACCTCCCCATCCTTACAGGCAAATTTTCCTAATTCGATAGGGGGCATCAATTTATTTTACATTATATTATATATATTTCAAAAAACATGCACACAAAAAAAACATTAATAACATACAACCGAATCAAAAAAAAAATCTTTCATTTCATTGTAATTGATAAGTTATTACATTTAAGGTAATCTTTTTAAATTCAGACTCAGTG